>JBBGZY010000758.1:287500-422500 GCA_037952925.1 Lithobates clamitans | reverse complement strand
CTGCCACCTATTAGTATATTTCATTGGTACAGGCAAATATAGCAATGAAACTCTTTAGTATGTAAAGGATCTGCTCTATTTTACCTAATTCATACTAACCAGCAAACATAAATGGTTATTTTCAGTACTTTATATTGCATGATATAATTGATGAGCCACGTAACCAAAAACATTTCACACAAAATGAAAGCTTTTTATTATATATATATTTTTTAATGTAATAAAAAGGGATGGTGAAAAGTTAGAAGTGGTGGCTGTAAGAAAAAAAAGTTGAATTTCCTAGCAGTGATGTAATGTAAAACTGTTATCAGTTGGTAATCATAAACAGTGATAAAATATCTCCACCTCCTGTATGTTCAGTTTTGTATTATAGAGCAAGTATGGGGTCATTTAACACAACTTTTCAAAAAAAAAAGCACTTCTTGCAAATAGCAGTACTCATAGAAATAATTTAAAAACTTTAGGCCTCGTGCACACTTGCACAACTGTGTTTAGCTCTTCTAAATGCAGGAGCAGTTATCTGGGAGGTATAAACAACTTTTATGGTTCCCAGCTCCCTTTTCCTGCGTTTAGATATTTCAACTCTGCAAAACCAACACTAAACTGACTGTGTATGCAACATTTTCTTGATTTGTTAACCACATCTAAATGATGAGCTTGTATAAGCTACTGAACGTTAAGTATATGGCCTGGAGCTGAGTGAAACTAGGAGGGCGGCTAGCATGACTGGGGCATGCATTAGAGATGGAATATTTAGTGGTGTGATGTTTTGAATGATGTATTCCGCTTACCAGATTGGAGGGTCTCAAAGTTGAAGGGGTGTCCTGTAGTGGGTTAGAGGGGAGGGAATCTTGTCGGAGCTTGTCCTAAAGTCAGACAGGTTTCTCCCACCCTCCCTCCCTGGTTTGTTTTGGTCTGGGGGAGCTTCCTAATTTTCTTGAGGTAGAGGGGGGTACATGTAGTGAGTTTTTTTTGTTCCATATGTTCTAAATGGCTATTCAGTTTTATAGATTTATTTATTTCCAGTCATAGCAGCAGGCGAGGGTCTATTGAGGTGGTGCTGGATAAAATATTGAAGAATTAGGGGTTGGGCCCATCTGGAGGTATGGGTGTTCCTTCCTAACAATACGGTGGTAACATCAGGGTTTTAAGTAGGTTGTATCTCGTAGTAAGTGTTATTTGTCCCTGAGCGGGTGTAAGTTGCGGCTGGGGGCCTTTCATGGGGTGGCAGATACAACCGGTTGGTCGTGAGTAAATAGGCCTTCAAAGACCTTAGACCGGGTAGGATTAAGCTGAGGTTTTGTTTATTTGTTATGCATTGATTTTATTATATGCATTACCATTGTTTCTTTTGATTGTTGTATTTAATAGTTTTGTAACAAAAAATGCTGCTATGGCCATTCGACTCCAAATAATATGCTGGTCAATTTGGGAAAGGGAGAAGGGGGCCAAGTGTTTATGCTTCATAGAGAACTTAAGCCTGGGCATTCTGTGCGTCCCTCAGTCAAGTGCACAAACACCACAGGATGCATTCAGATCAGTTTTAGAATGTTCGCTCTGCAGAACTCAATGGTCTTTTTTATGCTGTGCATAGTCTACTGTGTTATTTTGAATAAAAAAAAATAAACAGAGTTGACATTTTCATACAGGTCCATGTTTTCTAGGAGTCTAGGTTGCCAAAGTAAGGTTAGAGAGGTAAGGGAATTGCAGTCAATTAGCTCACTGGTGCTGTAGACACTACATATTTTGTCATAAGGTTAAATTTAGCAGAATATGATCAAGTTACACATTTTGTTTCTTTGGAGGATAGCATGGGTACATACTATATTTTTTGCTGCTACCTCTCACTATGTGAGAGGTAGCAGCAATAAATATAGTATGTGCCCATGCTATCCTCCAAAGAAAAAAATGTGTAATTTGATCATATTCTAGCATGGGTACATACTATAGCATGGGTACATACTATATTTATTGCTGCTACCTTTCACTATGTGAGAGGTAGCAGCAATAAATATAGTATGTGCCCATGCTACCCTGCAAAGAAAAAAAAACAACATAATTTGTGTACCACTAGGCACCAATAAGTACACAGTTGAAATACATACACACCAACTGATTTACCTGCTAAAAGATTTCTAATTCTGTCTAGTTGTTCCTGAGATTTACACAGTCCTGCCAGACAGCAAAGCCAGCTTGATGACCTAAGCAATGTAGCTAGGTCACACCAGAAGAGGACTGGTTATCTTACCTCACTAGACCCTCTGTTCTCTTATACTGTCAGCAATCTGAAGAATGTGACATACCTGTTTGGGTTCTATGGCTGTCCCATTCTCTGTCTGAGGTTTGCTGAATGGGTGTTTACACAAGACTAAAATCAAGTGACCTGGGCTCATTTATTTTTTGTTATTTTTTATTAGGAATCTTTGCACAAAAAAAGTATTCATATTTACTTTAATTATCCAATCATACATATGAAATAAGTAATCAGGAATTTGCTTTTCATATGACTAGATAATTGACGTAAATAGTCACACAATTTATTATTATTATTTATTATATGAGATTTATATAGCGCCAACAGTTTACTCAGTGCTTTACAATGTATAAGGGGGACAACACAATTACAGTACAGTTCAATACAAAAGGTACAGGAGGGCCCTGCTCGTAGAGCTTACATTCCAACACTGGCTGCTTTATAAACAAATGTATTTTTTTTTTTTTTTAAACAAAGCTGCAGGAATTAGTGTTTTCTTAATATCTGCCTGGAGTTAAGTGTTAATTACATTTAAACTAATGATGTAAAATACAATCTACAATACAGAAAACCACAGCCATGTCATTTAACTATTTATAAATGAATAAGAAACATGCATGTCAAAATAACCGTTAAATGAGTAAAGGTATATATATCTCAGATTGTATTATTTGCCAATTTGTGTAGTTTTCTGCATTTTGACAGTAAATTTTAAACTCTTTATGTCCATAAAAAGTAGTTACATTGAGTTGATATAAAAAAAACAAAAAACAAAACAAGGTAAGGTAGTAGCAACTAACAAGCTTTCTGAAATAATTTTCTGGATCTTGACTCTTTTTTTTATACATCAGCCCCCCTATGAGGTCTAGAAAATATTTCCTAAATTACATCTGATACAGAGTTCCAATTCACTTTGTTACAGATTAAGAAAAAAAAATAAGAAATAAAGAGCTATGTAAACAATAGTTAAATACATTTGAATTGAAGACCAAGATAAAACTACAATAGTTGCATGTTTTATTCTAGCTGTTCTTCTTCAAGATTTCTTTATGACATCCAAATTAAAGAGATCTTAACTGCACCTATGCAGTTAATAAATATTTATATATTCCACGGTGTTAACAATCGGGGTTTCATGTCTAACAAAACTGTGGCAGCCAGAGCTACTGAATAATACAGAAAATCAGCATCTTTATCTAGAGCAAAATGTCAAAACACTGACTTAGATGTACGTGTCGATTACATACATATACATAAAGTACATTTGTGGATACAAAATCTACCTTGCAACCCTCCCCTTAGAATACAGATATATCCACCCAAGAAGTCAGCGAGTAGAATAAATATTGTTAGCATGACAGCTCATGAAACAGCTAGAGAGAACAAAAAAATGGAATTGCTAAAACATGGTAATCGCTTTGATATGGAGAGGATTCTCAAGCTATAGGTGTTGAAGCATTGAATAATCGTCATCGCGGGGAACATTATGCTCAGCATAGAAATACAGAATCATGTAATAGTTTTACTATTATTATTATTAGTAGTAATATTTTATATAAATAATTCCTCTTTACAAGAGAAAGCAGATGTCAGATAATTCATCTGTACAAAATAAAGCACACATCAGGTTCAAATACATGCATATCTCCCGTTAAAGCTGAAAATCAAGCAGATCTGAAAGACACAAATGCAGCTCTGCAATCTCTAATAAATCATTAAATGTATTCTTAAATGCAAGCCGTGTAAATACCTGAATGTGGCTTAATAACAGCCTCTTGCAGTCTCTGTACAGCAGAGCTAAGAGAAAGGGAATGAACAGGAGCACAAGGAGCCAATCAGGTGTGCTGCAGTGCAAGGAGCATGCTGGTAGGTGGAGAAAGCAGAATGAAGGAGAGATAAACTTATCAGTCCGCTGCTTCTCCTTTCATAGTTCAGTCACAGTTGGGGGGTTGGGGAGGAGGCTTGTTATTGACAGTGAAACTGCAGCAGAAAAAGATCAGGTCCTCTCCCCTGCCAGACAGGACTGTTCTATGGGGCATAGCAGCACAAATCCCAGGACTGAATATAACGAAATACAAATCCGCTGGCAGGTAAAAGAGCTTTCCAATATGTTTTTTATCTGTGCATTTAGTGGTTTGTCTGAACCTATTTGCTACAGATTACTCTGATCCCTCTGCTTTAATTGTTATCAATAATTATTATTGTATATTTGGTAAGAAAACCCCCTGAAGAGCAAAGGCCATTATGCCCCCTTGAGGAAGCTGGTCCCTAAGCTAAACAAAACTTGGAAACTTTTATGGTTGTTTTGAGGCTGATCCCCTTTATACCTCCATGTTACTTTACTGTTTGTAAGTCAATGAACTATGTTAAAACAAGAACATACATTCAGTATTCCCTGGCCTGAGTTCACTGTAATCCACTGTATCTGCAAACACATACAGCACCATAAAATTCAGTGTGGGAGTCATAGGAATGCACTCTTGTATCCTGTGCTGTAAAAATCTGCTCCTTGGATCACCACATTCATTTAAACTTACAAGGAAGGTATGAATCAGATCAGTAGCTGTGATAAATTTTTAGTACTAGCATTTACTGTATTTACATAAGGCTTGCTGCTAAGACAGCAAGTAGGGGGTTCCAACATCAAAAATAAACACACTTCGATAGCACCAGATTACCAGGGCAGACTGCTGCATGCTTCAACACAATTTTTTCTGTTAACCAGCTTTTGATTGGTTGCCAGGACCGCCCTGCATCCTAGCAACCAGTTAACTGCAGCTCCCACTCATCGTCCAGCACTATGCTGGCTCCCGATGTCAGCTCTGCGAAGATGACAGCGCTAGTGGCAGTTGAGGGGTGGAACCGTCTCCTAAATGGCATAACTGCAGCGGGTCCAGATGGGACAGTGACTGGTTCACTATTTAGTGGTGCTTGTATGGGTCTCAGGGCTTCATTCTGACCATGAACTACCTTAGAACTACCTTAGAAGAAAAATGTCTGGCACATCACACTGAAAGGCTGAATCATAAGTCTACATCTGTAGTTTGGCAGAAGTGGTTAAATCACAGACTTAATTCTGGCTAAACAGTATTAAAACTCATTTGAAAAATTAAAAATATCTGCATACAGTGGGGCAAAAAAGTATTTAGTCAGCCACCAATTGTGC
The DNA here is from genome assembly GCA_037952925.1 of Lithobates clamitans. NCBI lineage: Eukaryota > Metazoa > Chordata > Amphibia > Anura > Ranidae > Lithobates > Lithobates clamitans. The sequence continues at coordinate 417,080 of JBBGZY010000758.1, read as the reverse complement.
AAGTTCCCCCACTTAAAAAGATGAGAGAGGCCTGTAATTGTCATCATAGGTATAACTCAACTATGAGAGACAAAATGTGGAAACAAATCCAGACAATTACATTGTCTGATTTTTTAAAGAATTTATTTTCAAATTATGGTGGAAAATAAGTATTTGGTCAATATCAAAAGTTCATCTCAATACTTTGTTATATATCCTTAGTTGGCAATGACAGAGGTCAAATGTTTTCTGTAAGTCTTCACATGGTTGTCACACACTGTTGCTGGTATGTTGGCCCATTCCTCCATGCAGATCTCCTCTAGAGCAGTGATGTTTCGGGGCTGTCGCTAGGCAACACAGACTTTCAACTCTCTCCAAAGGTTTTCTATGGGGTTGAGATCTGGAGACTCGCTAGGCCACTCCAGGACCTTGAAATGCTTCTTACGAAGCCACTCCTTCGTTGCTCGGGCGGTGTGTTTGGGATCATTGTCATGCTGAAAGACCCAGCCACATGCTGATGGGAGGAGGTTTGCACTCAAGATCTCACAATACATGGCACCATTCATTCTTTAATGTACACAGATCAGTCGTCCTGTTCCCTTTGCAGAGAAACAGCCCCAAAGCATGATGTTGCCACCCCCATGCTTCACAGTAGGTATGGTGTTCTTTGGTTGCAACTCAGCATTCTCTCTCCTCCAAACACGACGAGTTGTGTTTCTACCAAACAGTTCTACTTTGGTTTCATCTGACCATATGACATTCTCCCAATCCTCTTCTGGATCATCCAAATGCTCTCTAGCAAACCTCAGACGGGCCCGGACATGTACTGGTTTAGGCAGGGGGACACGTCTTGCACTGTAGGATCTGAGTCCCTGGCGGCGTAGTGTGTTACTGATGGTAGCCTTTGTTACGTTGGTCCCAGCTCTCTGCAGGTCATTCACTAGGTCCCCCCCTATGTGGTTCTGGGATTTTTGCTCACCGTTCCTGTGATCATTTTGACCCCACGGGGTGAGATCTTGCGTGGAGCCCCAGATTGAGGGAGATTATCAGTGGTTTTGTATGTCTTCCATTTTCTATTGCTACCACAGTTGACTTCTTCACACCAAGCTGCTTGCCTATTGCAGATTCAGTCTTCCCAGCCTGGTGCAGGTCTACAATTTTGTTTCTTGTGTCCTTCGACAGCTCTTTGGTCTTCACCATAGTGGAGTTTGGAGTGTGACTGTTTGAGGTTGTGGACAGGTGTCTTTTATACTGATAACAAGTTCAAACGGGTACCATTATTACAGGTAATGAGTGGAGGACAGAGGAGCCTCTTAAAGAAGAAGATACAGGTCTGTGAGAGCCAGAAATCTTGTTTGTTTGTAGGTGACCAAATACTTATTTTCCACCAAAATGTGCAAATAAATTCTTTCAAAAATTAGACAATGTAATTGTCTGGATTTGTTTCCACATTTTGTCTCTCATAGTTGAGGTATACCTATGATGACAATTACAGGCCTCTCTCATATTTGAGTGGGAGAACTTGCACAATTGGTGGCTGACTAAATACTTTTTTGCCCCACTGTATAAATACAGTGATTTGTGAAACTGTTTTGCTATTAGCAAAATGTGAAAATTTACCAGGCCCGGCTAACATATTTAAATCTATCGAATAGGGCAGTTCAGTCAGGAAGTGTTAGAACTTCTGTCAGGTTTAAATTTATTGGTGTTACTGCTATGGGACGATTTACACTCAGTGCCTTTACCTGGTGATAGTAGTAAGAAAGTTAGGACAAGTGGATGGATGCCTACAAAACAGGAGAAAAAAGCAAAATCTATTTATAGAAAATCTGTCCTGGTGGAAACTGTTGAAAGTAGGATATTTCACAGCTTGGGAAAATATTTGTACTCTTGTGTACAAGAGAAGGACCCAAAGGGAAATTTTGACATGCTGAACAGAAAAATCAAATGTTATCTTGGCACAGATTACAAAGTAAGTAAATCTTTTCAGTGACACAAGCGTAGAGAATTGTGATTCACTCAATGAATTGCCCTCTGCTAGGCTTATGATGTATCCAAAGTAATTCATATTATGATTTTAGCTGGCAAGACAATGGATTTTTCAACTTGGCATGGGAAATAAACAATTTGATTTTCAATTGAAGTGGTTGTAAAGGCTTCAGGTTTATTTACCTTAATACAATCTTTGCATTAAGGTGAAAAACCTTTTGTGTACAGCTCCCCCCCATACTTGAGCCTGATCTCCATCTAACTGTGCCCGAGAGCAGCAGCTCTCTGCGCTCTCTCTCTCCATGTGTCAATAGACACATGGTGCAACTTGGAAACAAGCCCACATTAGTGCCCCCATAGGGGGGAGCCATGAGTGCCCCCATAGAAGGGGAGCTAAGAAATGCCCCCATAGGAGGGGATCCAGGAACGCAGGCAGGGGACCAGAAGAGGAGGATTGGGGCTGCTCTGTGCAAAACTATTGCACATAGCAGGTAAGTATGACATGTTGGTTATTTAAAAAAATATATATCTAATGTTGCTTGCACGTCCTTGTCCTATGATTTATGACACTTTCACTTTTAATCATTTATTTTCATTTTATCTTTAATCTTTGCAAAATTAGTAATTACTTTTTATCACAGTTTGAAAGTAAATGCTATATACTTATGTAAAGGACAGAGGACTGATATATGTTGGTTTCCTTTTCTTTGTATTAGGTTAAGACTTCAGCTCAGAAGGCATGACAAGAGATTTTGATAAAAGTGTGTTACAAGAAAATCATGTAAAAACAAGAAGTTTATGAAACGGAGATGGATCTACACTTTTATAGAAAGGGGTACTGTCCTCAGAAAAACTATTGAAAAGTTGTAGAATTTTCAAACGTTATTTTGCTTTCAGGAACATAAACGATTAATCTTAAACAGATTTAGATTTCTCTTCCATGGTCTGTGTAAGATGTCCAAAAGGTGTAAGATATAGGTTAGCAGTCAGTTACAATATAGAATATAATCCTAAATAACCCCATAGGACAATAATATGATCCTTCAATATGCATTCCTCATATATAGAGGAAGCAGAAGGTAAAACAAAGGAGCTTTTAGGAATATGCTTGATGATAATACACGTAGTCACACTTCTATAATCCTAGGCACATGTCTTTTTCCTATATAGCTGTGTTTTAAATCAAACCAAGTAATTTTTTTTTAAATATTATTTTGATCTGACAGCTGTTAGGGATCACAAAGTAAATGGAATCAGACAATTCTGACCTAGCCTTGGGCAGACAAAAAAGAAAACATCAGAAAAGTCTCTAAAATGAAAAGTTTGTCAGATTTACTACTAGATTTAGAAAAATAAAGAATATAGCCATAACATGGATATCCAGGAAATGTTGTTCCCATGATGTCAGATGCAAAGGTATTTACCCAAATCCCGGGATTGAAGTCCTACATTATGCAGTATTAAATTACACCTCATAAATACCTGGCTACAATATGAAAACATTTCACGAAGTTTAGATTTCCAATAATTGCAACATATAGCATTATGTGAAAATCTTGAATAAATGTAGAGTAAGGCAAGTGTTTTTCTGTAACAATTCCTGCATTCACACTGGAATTGTTACAATTCTGCAGCAAATCTTGCATGTACACCTTAGTTGTGGCTATACATGCGTGTCATTGTTGTAAAGGAGTTCTCATTTTACATAGATTTTACATTACTTTGGTTAATGCCACTAACTGAACCCCACTATTAGCCCAGAATATGTGGTATATTTAAAATAGAGCAAATTGTGTGGTGAGAGAATGAAATTGCAGAAGGTGCTAAATGGTGGCATATAAGGTGTGGGTTCATCAGCTACACATCTACCACCCTCCACATATAGCTGCCTGCGTATGATCTGCAACAAAGTGCGCCCGCTGATTGCAACTGTACATTTACTGCATTGTACCTGGAATCATCTTTTAATCACTGTAAAGTGCAGTACAATCCTAAATCTGAATTTTTTGTAGGCAGGCTTTTTAAGAGTTTCAATTGCTGTAGTGGATGTCAAATCTGAGCAGTGGCGGCCCGTCCATATGGGGGGGGGGACTCCCCCTATATTGAGCACCAGCCGTCACAAAATCTGAGTATAAGTTGCAGGAGTCACTGTAGTTAGTGTATGTTAGTTATCAAAATTTGCAGCTATTTATTGTGGATAACATTAGCTACATGGGACATAAATAAAACATTTAACATTCTTGTGAAAGGAAAAAAAAAACTCTGTAAATGTGGTGTAAACTCTGTAGATGTGATTTTAATTAGATGGGCACTTGTAGAAAAGGTAGAGTACATGTTTTAAAACTCTGTATATACTGATTGACTGCAATCTGTATTGGCATTATACAATGTGCAGTATCTAATAAGGGTTAGTCATGTTTAATCCAAATATACTGACTTATGAAAACAGTAGAACATGTTCACTTTGCAAAGTGAATTTTCATTTACCTTGGTGAATGGGGGAAATCAATGCAATCCTGTGTAAGCAAAATTCATTTTTATATTTTCCTTGCATGTGATTGGGTATTCTTTCACCACATTTATTTTGCTTAGCGAGCATGCCCAATTAATGTAATAAATGAGGGTCAGTGTATCTAAATCCAGGAACACAAATGTAACATAGTGCAGCTCACCAATGCTGGGATGTGGTGATTGCATTACTTTTCCTTTTTAAGGCTTTATTTTTACCTTGTAACCCTGTCAGTATAATACTTTCTGCCCTAGGGTGACAACAATCACTCTGCTTTGTATCTACATATGGTGGAGTATTTTCAACCTAGGAGCACAGAAAGGTAGAAGCTTATTGGATTTCTGACAGGAACAACAGGCATTTTTCTGTATTAGCAGCATTTTTTGGGCTGGTTTACCCTGTGTGACGGGAGGGCCTGTGGAACTCAGAATACATCTTATGTCTAAGTCACCCTGTGCTATCCTGGCACAGGGTGAGTGAGAAAATATATCTTGGACTACTTAAAATGGGACAGTAATATTTGTCCACAATATCTCCCGGGATGTATGTAGAGACTATTATTGGTTTGGTTGATTCTGAACTCAACCTGTTAATTGAATGAGCTGATCACATTGTCCTCTATACAATGTAGGAGACGGGACGACTCCTATTGGAGCTGCTGCTATTGTGAGAAGGTGTCCAGTGATAATTAACTCAGTCTGGGCAATAGGTCATGTCTCAGTTACCTAGGCTGTATAAAGGATTAGTTAATTAGCTCGTGTTAATTAGGTTAATTAGGTTTAGGTTAATTAGGTTACAGTTGTATTGTTAGAGGAGGTTCCAACGGCATATAAAGTCTTGTAATTTTAAATGTTAAATAAAGAGAGTTCATGGTAGCAACAAGCAAGTGTCGCCTTGTTTTGTGCTCAGAGAGGTTGGAATATCTGATATCTGTATACAGACTGGGAGGAAGTGGTATATGAGGGAAGCACTCAAGCGGAGTGAGGGACGTTCCGTGACACCCTGCAATCCCCGCATTCATTGTGCAGTTCCACTTGCGCATCTATGTGTATTTGAAATGCATTTGCGGTGCGACTGACGGACATTTTTGGCATTATTGTTTCTTTTATTGAGTTATATTTACTTGCATTTGGGGTGCGGTCACATGCATTACGGTGCTTTCATGTGCAAAAAAATGCAGCACGCTGTACTATTTTAAAGGCACATAAAATCAATGAAATGATGTAAGATGCAATAATATGATACACTAATTTTTCTTGCATATTATGCATTTGTACTGTGCTTAAAACTGCATTTGACTGTATCTGGTATAAAGAAGCTATTAAGTGTCAAAATGTTGGGAACCATGCTTGTACTGGACAGATGTTCTGGATATCTACTGTATACATACACATATACAGTGGATATAACAAGTCTACACAGCCCTGTTAAAATGTCAGTTTTCAATTATGTAAACAAAAATGATACAAAGATAAATCATTTCAGAACATTTTCCACCTTTAATGTGACCTATAAACTGTACAACTCAATTGAACAACAAACTGAAATATTTTAGGTGGAGGGAAGTAAAAATAAAAAAATAAAATTATATGGTTAAGTGTGCACACCCTTAAACTAATACTTTGTTGAAGCACCTTTTGATTTTATTACAGCACTCAGTCTTTTTGGGTTGGACATGGCACATCTTGACCTGGCAATATTTGCCAACTCTTCTTTGCAAAAACACTCCAAATCTGTCAAAGGGCATTTCCTGTGCACAGCCCTCTTCAGATCACCCCACAGATTTTCAATCAGATTCGGGTTTAGGCTCTGGCTGGGCCATTCCAAAACTTTAATCTTTTTCTGGTGAAGCCATTCCTTTGATGCTTTAGGTCATTCTCATGCTGAAACATGCCTCTTCATGTTCAGCTTTCTAGCAGAAGCCTGAAGGTTTTTTTTCCAATATTGACTGGTATTTGGAACTGTTCATAATTCCCTCTATCTTGACGAAGGCCCCTGTTCCAGCTGAAGAAAAACAGCCCCAAAGCATGATGCTGCCACCAACATGCTTCACTGTGGGTGTGGTGTTCTTTTGGTGATGTGCAGTGTTTTTTTTTTGCCCCAAACATATCTTTTGGAATCATGGCCAAAAAGTTCACCCTTGGTTTCATCAAACCATACCACATTTTCCCACATGCTTTTGGGAGACTTCAGATGTGTTTTTACAAAGTTTAGCCAAGCTTGGATGTTTTCTTCATAAGAAAAGGCTTCCATCTTGCCACTCTACCCCATAGCCCAGACATATGAAGAATACGGGAGACTGTTGTCACATGTACCACACAGCCAGTACTTGCCAGATATTCCTGCAGCTCCTTTAATGTTGCTGTAGGTCTCTTGGTAGCCTTCCTGACCAGTTTTCTTCTTGTCTTTTCAACAATTTGGGGGACGTCCAGTTCTTGGTAATGTCACTGTTGTGCCACATTTGATTCCCTTGATGAAAATGTGTTCCATGGTATATCTAATGCCTTGGAATTTCTTTTGCACCCTTCTCCTGATTGATACCTTTTAACAATGAGATCCCTATGATGCTTTGGAAGCTCTCTGCAGACCATGGCATTTGCTGTAGGATGCAACTAAGAAAATGTCAGGAAAGACCTACTAGAACAGCTGAACTTTATTTGGGGTTAATCAGAGTCACTTTAAATGTGGTGTGTACTGACTCTTATTTAATATGAGTTCGAATGCCATTGCTTAATTCTGAACACAGCTACATCACCAGTTATAACATTATTTTTACCCCTCCCCCCTTAAAAGATTTCAGTTGGTTTTCCAATTGAGTTGTAAAGTTTATAGGTCACATTAAAGGTGGAAAAAGTCCTGAAATGATTTATCTTTGTCTCATTTTTTTACATCACAGAAACCTGACATTTTAACAGGGGTGTGTAGACTTTTTATAGCCACTGTATATATATATATATATATATATATATATATATATATATATATATATATATATATATATATACCTATGACTTATTTTTTAATACACAGGGTTTATATAGCGCTAACAGTTTGTGCAGCACTTTACAACACTATATATATATATATATATATATATATATATATATATACACACATATACACACACACACACACACACATTTTAGTATAGACATACATTTAAATAGTTGTAATTGGTGACTGTGACTTGTTCAGTGCCATGGCAACTTCAATTGCTTCGATTAACCTAGTAGCATATCACCATAAAAAATACATTTAACCCTTTCCTGCCCAGCCCTGACATCCCTTTAAATGGAGGTATTATGCCTAGAAGGTGGGAAGGTTCACATGATCAGTTACCACTGTGATTGGCTGTCACAGTGGTCACATGATCGGGAGTCGGTCCTGCCAGCTCCCAATGATTACTTGAGAACTTTGACAGCTCGGTGCTGGTTCTCAGCAGTGAGTGTGCTCTCTGCTGAGAAACTTCTGCAGCCCAAGGACGCATATGAGAGTAGTGTGGCCATTAAAGCCCACCCTCTTTGCCGCCGCACATACCATATATGTGGGTGGCAAAAGGTAAACATGTACAGGGTGACATTCATTTCAATACTTTTTTACAATAGAAAAAATCCCAGGTGTGTCTGTTGAACGCTTCAACTTTTTTTCTTAGTACATGTTACCTGGAAATAGCAGGAATGCAACATGTGCATTCCAGTACCTGGCTTGTCTACCCTTTTGGCTTCTTTATGAGGCCATAGGTTACCAGTATGGTTCTTATTTTGGTGGGCATATATAATCCAGATATAATTTGGAAGATTATTCTTTCAACGTGTATACCTAAAAAAGTCTCATTTTTTTTCTCTGTGGGTTGAACTGGATAGTCTTTTTTCAACCAGACTAACTCTGTAACTATTTTTTTTTTTTATTTCAATACTTTTTTTTATTAACAAATTGTAGTACAATGCACATAAGCCATTTACAAAAACATGTGAATTAGTAACTACTACATTCGGCAATGGGTAATCGTAAGAAGAGTTTTCATTACCTTTTTGCCCCTTTCTTTCTTTATTCCCCCTCCCATCCCTCCCTTGTGTTAGACCTGTTCATTCCTTGCCCGCTCCCACCCTACCCAAACGAAAACCCCCACCCCCCGCCCCACCCAAGCAGAGAGTTTAGCAGGAAATGTTGTCAGTCTGACTAGTGTCTTATCACGAGTCTCTTTCCACACGGCACCTTGCTTTTGTACTCCATGATCTCGCCTACATAAGATACTTGTTCCTCTATATCTCAAGGGGAAACACCCATCCAAGCTAGCCATGGTCTCCAAATCTTTACAAATTTATCATAGCTACCCCTTCTAATATACGTTGTTTTTTCCATCCACACTAATTTATTCATCACTTCGGACCACTCCTCCGGAGTTGGAGGTGTGGCAGAGAGCCACGCCTGGGCTATCAGTTTTCTTGCCTGGTAGAGGCACCTCCCTACAGCGATCCTAATATCGTTGCTCCCTATATTCTCCCCTGTCAGGCCCAGGATGCATACCTTAGCTTCCAGTGATAGACTAATTTTCCACCTAGCTTCTATAGTCTTTACTATCACTCTCCAGTATCTTGCTAGCTTTGAGCACCGCCACATCATGTGTATAAGGTCACCTGTGTCCAGACACCTGGGGCATTTATCATCTAGTCTATTACCAAATTTATGTAATCTTTTTAGGGTGTAGTAGGCTCTATGCAGTAGGAGGAGGTGCGAAGCCTGCTGCGACGGAGAGACAGACACCAGCGGACCAAACTCCAAAATCCTCCTCCACTGGTAATCTGTGATCTCCCCCACATCTGCCTCCCACCTCTCTCTAACTCCCATGGTCATCTGCGGGGCAAGTAGTTTTTCAGACAATTGCTCATATATCTGCTATCAGGCCTTTGGTACTATTTGTGCTAACAATATTTTCTAAAAAAGGGATCTTACACCATGCAGGCGGGTAGTTCTTAAATTGACTGCCCAGAGCATGCCTAACCTGCAGATAGCAATAGAATGTTTTTTTTGGGATTCCGTATTCGCTCCTAAGGTCAGTAAAGGATTTTAACATTTTCTTATCATCATATAACTGAGCCAGCCTACTTATTCCGTGATATTCCCAAGGCTTGTTTTTTCCCAAGGCCATCAGTTCGCACAAAAATTTATTATGCCATATAGGCGAGAATTCAGTGAACCCTCTATACCCCATGATCCGTTTAATCGTTTGCCAAACTTTATTAACTAATCTGTATGTTGGAGGCCCGTCCTGTAATGATCCGGCCTCCAATGCCTCTATCAGGGATTTATGCGGGCTATCCTGCAACATAATTTTTCCACTGGGGTTCCTCCAATCCTGGGTCTTGCATCCCCCTATATGCTGCAGCTGAGCAGCAAGAAAATAGTTGTATGGTTGGGGCACTCTGTAACTATTTAAATATAAATTCATGACAAATGACATGCAACATAAAATAACCAGCTGCATAGGAATGTACTACAAGTTGTTGATGGCCTTAAAGTGTAGCTCTACCTTTGCATCCAAATTTGAGACCACACAACACACACACACTATTTGTTTATGTGTTCCTATTCACACAACATACTTAAAAAAGTTACTGTGTCTTTTTTTGGAGCAGGCTCATACAATGGATTCTATAGGCAGCTTGTTTTGTTCAGAACAGCTTGCAATGTACAATTAGGAGTTACAGGGTTAATTGTGGCAAACAAAAGTTCCCAATGTCCCTCTTAACATTGCATTGAGTTATGATATGCAAATGGAAACATGTAACAAATATAAAGTAGGTGTTATCCCAATTTGGCTGTAAAAGTGGATGTATAGTATACTTTAGTAAGTAGAAAGTAGGAAGTGGAAATCTCTAATTCCGTCTAAGCAGTCCTATGATTCGCACTCCCTTAGATTTCCAGTATATTCACTACACTATTACCTTTAACACTGGAAGTTGAATGCTAAACCAGGGGATGGTAGTCACCTGGATGGCTGTATAGTGCGAATCACATGACCAGGTGAACACAGTAAAACAGTATATGTATATACAGCAGTGTATATATATATATATATATATATATATATATATATATATATATATATACACACACACAGTATACACATATACTGGAAACCCCTCCCTCTTAGATTGTAAGCTCGCAGGAGCAGGGCATCTCTAACCCTCTTGTTTTGAATTGTACTGTTGGTGTAGTGTTTCCCTACATTGTAAAGCACACAGTGGGGAGAACAAGTATTTGATACACTGCCGATTTTGCAGGTTTTCCTACTTACAAAGCATGTAGAGGTCTGTAATTTTTATCATAGGTACTCTTCAACTGTGAGAGACGAAATCTAAAACAAAAATCCAGAAAATCACATTGTATGATTTTTAAAAAATCCATTTGCATTTTATTGCATGACATAAGTATTTGATAAACTACCAACCAGTAAGAATTCCGGCTCTCACAGACCTGTTATTTTTTCTTTAGGAAGCCCTCCTGTTCTCCACTCATTACCTGTATTAACTGCACCTGTTTGAACTCTTTACCATGTAAAAGACACCTGACCTCAGGTGTCTCCAACCTCTCCACAATGGCCAAGACCAGAGAGCTTTGTAAAGGGCATCCGGGATAGAAATTGTAGACCTGCACAAGGCTGGGATGGGCTACAGGACAATAGGCAAGCAGCTTGGTGAGAAGGTAACAACTGTTGGCGCAATTATTAGAAAATGGAAGAAGTTCAAGATGATGGTCAATCTCCCTCGGTCTGGGGCTCCATGCAAGATCACTTCGTGGGGCATCAATAACCATGAGGAAGGTGAGGGATCAGCCCAGAACTACACGGCAGGACCTGATCAATGACCTGAAGAGAGCTGGGACCACAGTCTCAAAGAAAACCATTAGTAACACACTACGCCGTCATGGATTAAAATCCTGCAGCGCACGCAAGGTCCCCCTGCTCAAGCCAGCGCATGTCCAGGCCCATCTGAAGCTTGCCAATCACCATCTGGATGATCCAGAGGGGGAATGGGAGAAGGTCATGTGGTCTGATGAGACAAAAATCAAGCTTTTTGGTCTAAACTCCACTCGCTGTGTTTGGAGAAAGAAGGATGAGTACAACCTCAAGAACACCATCCTAACCATGAAGCATTGAGGTGGAAACATTATTCTTTGGGGCTGCTTTTCTGCAAAGGGGACAGGACAACTGCACGGTATTGAGGGGAGGATGGATGGGGCCATGTATCGCAATATCTTGGCAAACAACCTCCTTCCCTCAGTAAGAGAATTGAAATGGGTCGTGGCTGGATCTTCCAGCATGACAATGACCCGAAACACACAGCCAGGGCAACTAAGGAGTGGCTCTGTAAGAAGCATCTCAAGGTCCTGGAGTGGCCTAGCCAGTAGAAAATCTTTGGAGGGAGCTAAAAATCCGTATTGCCCAGGGACAGCCCTGAAACCTGAAGGATCTGGAGAAGGTCTGTAAGGAGGAGTGGGCCAAAATCTCTGCTGCGGTGTGTGCAAACCTGGTCAAGAACTACAGGAAACGTATGATCTCTGTAATTGCAAACAAAGGTTTCTGTACCAAATATTAAGTTCTGCTTTTCTGATGTATCAAATACTTATGTCATGCAATAAAATGCAAATTAATTACTTAAAAATTTATACATTTTTATTTTCTGGATTTTTGTTATAGATTCACAGATTTCACAGTTGAAGAGTACCTATGATAAAAATTACAGACCTCTACATGCTTTGTAAGTAATAAAATCTGCAAAATTGGCAGTGTATCAAATATTTGTTCTCTCCACTATATATATATATATATATATATACACACACACACACACACACACACACACACACACACAATAAGTGAGTACACACCTCACATTTTTGTAAATATTTTATTAGATCTGTTCATGTGACAACACTGAAGAAATGACACTTTGCTACAATGTAAAGTAGTGAGTGGAGAGCTTGTGTAAATTTGCTGTCCCCTCAAAATAACTCAACACGGCAACTGCTGGCAACAAAAGTGAGTACATCCCTACGTGAAAATGTCTAAATTGGGCCCATTAGCTATTTTCCCTCCCTGATGTCATGTGACTCGTTAGTTTTACAAGTTCTCAGGTGTGAATGGGGAGCAGGTGTGTTCAATTTGGTGTTATCGCTCTCACTCTCTTATACTGGTCACTGGAAGTTCAACATGGCACCTCATGGCAAAGAACTCTCTGAGGATCTGAAAAAAGAATTGTTGCTCTACATAAAAAAGGCCTAGGCTATAAGAAGATTGCCAAGACCCTGAAACTGAGCTGCAGCATGGTGGCCAAGACCATACAGCAGTTTAACAGGACAGGTTCCACTTAGAAGTGGCTTCACCATGGTCGATCAAAGAAGTTGAGTGCACATGCTCAGCGTCATATCCAGAGGTGGTCTTTGGGAAATAGATGTATGAGTGCTGCCAGCATTGCTGCAAAGGTTGAAGGGGTGGGGGTCAGCCTGTCAGTGCTCAGACCATAAACTGCACACTGCATCAAATTTGTCTGCATGGCTGTTGTCCCAGAAGGAAGCCTCTTCTAAAGATGATGCACAAGAAGGCCGGCAAACAATTTGCTGAAGACAAGCAGACTAAGGACATGGATTACTGGTCTGATGAGACCAAGATAAACGTATTTGGTTCAGATGGTGTCAAGCATGTGGTGAGGAGTACAAAGACAAGTGTGTCTTGCCTACATTCAAGCATGGTGGTAGGAGTGTCATGATCTGGGGCTGCATGAGTGCTGCTGTCACTGGGGAGCTACAGTTCATTTAGGGAACCATGAATGCCAACATGTACTGTGACATACTGAAGCTGAGCATGATCCCCTCCCTTTGGAGACTGGGCCACAGGGCAGTATTCCAACATGATAATGACCACAAACACACCTCCAAGATCACTGCCTTGCTAAATAAACTGAGGGTAAAGGTGATGGACTGGCCAAGCATGTCTCAAAGACCTAAACCCTATTGAGCATCTGTGGGGCATCCTCAAGTGGAAGGTGGAGGAGCACAAGGTCCACCAGCTCTGTGATGTTGTCATGAAGGAGTGGAAGAGAACTCCAGTGGCAACCTGTGAAGCTCTGGTGAACTCCATGCCCAAGAGGGTTAAGGCAGTGCTGGAAAATAATTGTGGCCACACAAAATATTGACACTTTGGGCCCAATTTAGACATTTTCACTTAGAGGTGTACTCACTTTTGTTGCCAGCAGTTTAGACATTAATGGCTGTGTGTTGAGTTATTTTGAGGGGACAGCAAATGTACACTGTTATACAAGCAGTACACTGACTACTTTTACATTGTAGCAAAGTGTAATTTCTTCAGTGTTATCACATGAAAAGATATAATAAAATACTTACAAAAATGTGAGGTGTGTACTCACTTTTGTGAGATACTGTAATAAATACATATATATATATATATATATATACACACACATACACACACACACAAGTTGTATATTTGGCAGTTTTCCTGGAGCTTTGACTTCATTCCAGGTTCATATGTACCTATGTGTTAAAAAAACACTCCACAGCAAGCTTTTATTTACAGTTGCACCAAGATTTGTGATGCTGATTTCAGTTTAGATCAATAGGCCTCAAATACTTTCTTTGATAACATGAACACATAATGTCAACTAAAAACCCTTAGAATTTGGAAAAATAAGAACAGACAACACATGAGGTGTTAATGCTGCACATTAGACAAGAAAGTAAAATTAGACATTTAGGGAGCCAGATTAACTCATGCAATACCCTATCTATATCATGTGCATTAAGAATGACAGCAGATATACTGATCAAAAGAATCCTTATTATTGACATTGAATCTTTCATGCACAGCATGTATAAAAATGAAAAAACAATCTGATCTAATTTTAAAGAATAGAAATAAAATTTTATGTCAATATATTCTTTTTGCCACTCTACAAAATACCAAACAAACATAAATTCAAGTTCTGATGATTGCTTGAACACTACTCAACTGTTCCAAAAAGTGACCTATGACACTGATCATGACATTGAAAATAGTTTTAATTTGCTGTACTGCCTAAGCAGCTGGGGGAGATCAGTTTTTAAAAAAATATTTAAACAAAATCAAATTTTCCACACATGCAAAATATGATTTTATATAATGCCATTATTAATTTGCTGTTACTGTTAATTCCCACCTATCCCTTAATCACATTAAAGCATAATAAGCTCACCGTTGTAGACACTGGAACAATCTCAGTGTGGAATGACAGGGGACTGGAATGATCCTTTTGTCAAGAGGAGTGACAAGGAACTTGAATGATCTGAAAGTGCAACAACAGGGGACTGGAACAATGTAAAAGGAAAATATACAGTAATAGCAATGACCGAAACTAAGACTGTAAGAAGTACTGAATGCCAAAAGACACAAAAAGTAGATATGATTGTGACAGATTAGATACAGAGTTGTGAACTGAAAATGTTAGAAAGAACATAGCAAAAACATGTGAGAAAAGATATGTGAAATGATTGACTCCCACTCTTTATTCCCATAGCAGTACTAATATAAGTAAAAAAAAAAGTAAGGTTTACACAAATTTCCCTGAGTGAAAACAACATTAATTGTAAAAATGTTTGGAAGTAAATACTTTAGGTTATAGGAAATACAGGACATACAGAAGACACCTAAACAGTAAACACTGCACATGCTTTTACTTTAGGTAGTTTCTAGATGCATTCTCCCTGCTGGTGCTGGTCCTACAAAGCCAAATTCTCCAGTGTAAAAACCATATGGTAGGATTGTGAGTCCAATATACTGCAAAATTATGGCCAAATTATGGCCAAGATGGCAGCTTAGACTATGGGGACACAGGACCAACACCATCAAGGCAGAAAATGTTAAGAACAGTCAAACTAAGTAACACCAAAATGTATGGTTTTACTCTGTTCTTTTGATAGATCCAGTCTTTTGAGGGCCTTGCCATCTCATTGTAGAATATAAAATATTTTAAATTTAATTTTCTTTGATTTTTTTTTATGGTCAATATTGATTATCAAGATTAGAATATTGCAAATAAAAAGGCTAATGTAGAAGTGTATTTATGAATGCACAATGCTAAAATATGCACGTGCTTTCACGTAGTCACAAGACAATCTCCTGCCTTTATTTGACAATGAGTGCATCTTTAAGTAAACATGTTCTTTTGCCAGCCTATTTAATACAACACTACTATTTGATGTGAGATGCACATTTTGGGGCGGGGATGGTCTCATTCATAGCTCCATCATTTACATCAAATTTAACCAAAGGAGTTCATATATCATTCTTTTTGCTAATTAATTTCTTGTATTAGCATGGATTGTTTTGTTTGCCTCAGCATACCCCTTGGTACATAAAATAAGGGACTAAACACTTTTTAAACTAGTATACAGCTCTGCAGTGCAAGTGGTTTGTATAGTTGCTAGGTCTCTTCATGGTAGGTAGTTGAAAGTTAAGAGGAAATCTCTGCTTAGAATGCCAGAGTGGGAAAGCAAATAAATTACTATACCTCTGATAAACACTACTGGTGTAGGTTCTGTTTTTTTTTGTCAGAATAGTGATTCAGTGACCCACATGCCTTTCATTGTGTACTATTGCGATGAGCTCTGTGATTGGTCAGAGTGATCACATTGTACAGACAGGGCCAATCACAGCCCATCTGTACCATGCGATTAGCTTTAGTCAATCACAGCTAATCACAATAGTAAACAGTGAATGAATAGTTTTCATTCAGGAAAAATGGTTGCCTATAACTGTAAAATTCACAGTTATATGAATTTTAACTGTAAAATTCACAGTTATAAGCAATCATAGTGTGTGAAAAATAAATCCTGATCACCTCCCCCGAGTAGTATAGTGTTACTATGGTAACACTGTATTGCTCTGGTCACTGTAGTTGACCAAAAAAAAGAAAATTGTGAAAAAAAAAAAGTGAAAAAAATTATGATTTTTTCCCCCTCATACTGTCACCAGTGAGTGTCCCTGATCACTGCTACACCCATTATATGATGACACTGTACTGCACTGGTGACAGTATGTAGAAAATGTAAAAATAATTGTGGAAAATACATTTTTTTTTTATTTCTTCATTTTCCAAAAAATTGTGACACAAAAATTACAACTTCAAAACTTACCATGCCTCTTACTAAATACCATGGACTGTCTACTTTCTAAAAAGGGGTAATTTGGGGGATATTTATACTGTCCTGGCATTTTAAGGCCTCAAGAAATTAGATCAATTTTCAGATATATACCATAGTTTGTGGACTCTCTAACTTTCCTACAGACTAAATCATATACACTGAATTTGGGTTATTTTAACCAAAGACATGTGGCAGAATACAGTTTGGCATAAATTTATGGCGAAAGTTTATTTATTTGCATAATGTTATAAACAGAAACAAAGAAAAGTGAGTTTTTTTTCAAAATTTTCAGGCCTTTTCAGTTTATTTAGCAAAAAAAAACAAAAAAAAACAGCAGTGATTAAATACCATCAAAAGAAAGCTTTATTTGTGTGAAAAAAATGATAAAAATCTAGTTTGGATACAGTGTTGCATGCCCGCGGAATTTTCATTCAAAGTGTGACAGCACTGAAAGCTGCAAATTAGCCTGAGCAAGAGGGGGGTAAAAGTGTCTGCTATTGAAGTGGTTAAACCCAAAACCAAACATGTAATATATTGCAGCTTACCAATCATTAGATGTGGTGGCTGCACTAGTTCTATTTTTTAGGCTTTTTCCTTTTATCACCAGGTAAAAAAATAAAAGAAAGAAAACCTATAAAAAAAAAAAACTAAAGCAGCCATCACATCTAAGAACAGGTAAGCTGTAATATAATAAATGTTTGCTTTTTAGTTTAAATATAGCATTAAAAGTGTTTAGTTATATCTGTTTGATAACTGAAAAACTATACCTGTTGATCCTTTAGCCATACAGGTTATTTGGCTAAATGATCAGACAGGGAGTAACAAACTTGCAGTTTAACAAAGGCATGCAAATTTAGAAACAATGATGTGAATCAAGTTCAGAACGGCAAAGAGCATACATATACTGCAAATTAAAACAAATTATGAAATCTGCACAAACACAGACTATCCGCAGCAATTTCTCTGTGGCTCAATTAGGGTAACATGGCTACATAGCATAATCTCTATTTGACTAACAAGAGCATTTAGCCAAGAATCATTACATCAGTAAAACAGAACATCACAACTTGTTATTATTCTCATAAACAGCATCCTTCACAGTAAAGTCTAGGGTAGTTCTGGTAACAAAAGCAAATAGGGATCAAAAGAACATGTATGCAACCCCACTAGAGCTAGATTACTCTGGTCTAATTCAGGAAGGGACTCACACACAGTAGGTGGGTCTTCCAGAGAAGCCGTGCGGCAGCTCCTCCAGTTGGAAAAATTGTGATAGTGGAGGACCGCTCATCTGGCTATGGGCCCAGCTATCTCTACCCCTTAGGAGTAGCCTCTCTGAGCTGCTGAGGGAGGGAAGCTGAGGAACTTATTTTCTTTGGGCATGTCCAGTAAACCAAGGAGTTGTGGGAAAATGAGTCAAAGGGATCTGCACCTGTGCATGGTGAATAAACAGACACTTTACAGTCCTACTGGAAAAAATTAATTCAGCCACCAAATCTAAGGACAAGTAGACCGCAATATATTTACATCAGTAAAACATGACATATGACTATGCCTAATAGGTAATTGCACATTGCAAATTTTAAATACAGATTAGAGCAGTTTGTTAAAAAAAAAAAAAAAAAAAAAGAAAAAGAGGAATCAGCATGTGAGCAACTTCACAAACACTTCAGTTACATTGCTATAATTGTATGCAGAGCTTTATGTCAGAATATATAAGCAGTATGTATGCAGTGGGTACATGTACAGTCCACATCAGTGACCATATACACTGTGCAAGTTAAGTGTAATGTGCCACCAAATAAGTTGCAATAGTTCCATTCTGCTACATGCCATTGCACAGTAGAACAATGCAATGTGACAGTCCGCAAACTTTCCACACATTTATAAATAAAGCCTTTCAACAATTTGAATAATCGTCAGTGGTTTCTATTCAAAAAGGGGTGGTGTACCCCATTTCTCACATAATACATATCCAGACATATGGTGCACTGGTGCGCAGTCATGTTGGAACAGGAAGGGCCATCCCCAAACTGTTCCCAGAAAGTTGGGAGCATAAAATAGTCCAAAATGTCTTGGTATGCTGACACCTTAAGAGTTCCCTTCACTGAAATTAAGGGGCCAAGCCCAACCCCAGGGAAAAAAACCCAACATCATAATCTCCCCTCCACCAAATGATTTGGACTAGTGCACAAAGCAAGGTCCATAAAGACATGGATGAGTGAGTTTGGGGTGAAGGAACTTGACTGGCCTGCATGGAGTCCTGAACTCAGCCTGTTAGAACACCTTTGGGTTGAATTAGAGCAGAGACTGTGAGCCAGGCCTTCTTGTCCAATATTAGTGCCTGACCTCACAAATACACTTCTGGGAGCAATATTAGTGCCTGACCTCACAAATGCACTTCTGGGAGAATGGTCAAACATTTCCATAGACACACTCTTACACCTTGTGGACGGCCTTCCCAGGAGAGTTGAAGCTTTTATAGCTGCAAAGGGTGGGTCAACTATCAATATTGAATCCCATGGACTAAGACTGGGATGCCATTAAAGTAAATGTGCATGTAAAGACAGGTGTCCCTTTTGAATATATTCAAAAGTATTTTCTGCCTTTACACACAGATGAACTTTAACAGCATGCCAGTATCAGTCTGGGCCTAATTCCATTTGCATGAACAGAGATACAGCAGTCTGACTATCTGACTAATACAATATATATATATATATAATGTCACACAGAATTTCTATAAAGTCACACAGAAGACATACAGGTCTGTACAGTAGCTCCAGTCTGTTATACTGGCTGCACAACCCACTTGTGGTCAGCTAGGATGGAGAGTTCCCAACTGAGAGCCATGCAATGAAGAACCATGAATCCACAGCACTACATTTGTCCCACACTTTTTTCAGAATGATGGTATCAGTCTGGGCCTAATTCAATTTGCATGATCAGAGATACAGCAGTTTAGTTACCTGACTAATAAATATATATATATATATATAATATATTTATTAGTCAGGTAACTAAACTGCTGTATCTCTGATCATTCAAGTTGAATTAGGCCCAGACAGATACCATCATTCTGAAAAAAGTGTGGGACAAATGTAGTGCTGTGAATTCATGGTTCTTCATTGCATGGCTCTCAGTTGGGAACTCTCCATCCGAGCTGACCACAAGTGGGTTGTGCAGCCAGTACAACAGACTGGAGCTGCTGTGCAGACCTGTATGTCTTCTGTGTTTATACATAATAGTGTTAGAAAAGAATGCATATTTCTTCGTCACTTGAAGCCACTATGATTTCCTTTTGTTGTTACAGTTAACTCAGCTGATGTGCATATTTAATGAAACAATGTGTAAGAATACTCTGAATATTTATGTGCACCTGTGAGGAGTGGTGCCCAATAAAGCATATTTTCATATAGCATCTGCGACTAGTTCAGCATTAGCTTGCACATATAACAGACACATTTGAAAATGTCTCAGGGTGCAAAATAGGGTTTTATCTTATATTAAAAATAACTTTTGACTGTTACAAATATGTAAAAGTCACTTGAATAAAAATATTACTTGAAATACTGTATGCAAAAATGTTATTGTACTTTTGATCTAATTATACAAAAAGAATATGTTTCCTAGTAATATGCTTGCTAGGAAATTCGGATTTCTAGCCAGACATGCTGTATGATAAGATGGATACACTTAAAATATTAATGTTGTTAATGATTTAAGAACTACATTTTCTAAAAGTGTACAGTATATTTACCAAAAGGATTTACCAAAAGTGGCAATCAGAGCCTGAAGTGCATGTATGTGTGTACACATACATGAACCTATAAGTAACAGTATTGAAAATGGAAAGAAAAGACTGTGAACGTACAAGGTCAATGAACAGGACTGGATTTAGCATTAGACACAGTAAGACTGTGCATACAAGTGGCACAGGCAAAGAGGAAGAATTCACTTTGTATAGTTAGCGGCCACACATTTGTTTTCCATCATCACTAAACTACAATTATACCTTAAATGTTATTCACACACTTTATATACCAAAAAAACTTGTATCCATCTCATGTGACTACTATAGAAAAATGCAATATATATATTCCAAAATGAAATGTGCATATCCTCCAAAAAAGATAGACAAAGCATTCACACGTTTTGACAATATTCTATGTCAGGTTAGAGCCAGAGAAAAACATTCATGGAATCACTGTGAATCTTAGCAGAAAGATATTGCTTTGGGAACCAAAAGGTTGTGTGTCAACAGGCTCCAGTGATAGAAATTCTGCCCTATCAAAAAGATTTAATAATGGAGAGGGGTTGTTTCTTTATTTCTACAATAATACGAAATAACACCTAATTTGGTAAAAATAGAAGTTGAATTCATTTAATGTGATACTAAACCCTCAGTTTTTGAAGCACCATAAGCAGATGATTTAATCACTTACTAATAACGTGGCTTCTTTACCTTTTAATCCTTGCCTACGTTGCTGTTTAAGCTGCTGCCATGACCACTGCCCCAGGTTTCCTGTTTCAGAGTGGCCCCTTTCTCTTGCTGCATCCTATGGAGCCACCCTTGCATGAAGGGACTAGAGCATCAATAGAAACACACAGCCCTATAGCCTAGGATGGCAAGGCACTCCCCTGCTCCTCACTCCTCCTCTCCCTTTCCTCTTCAAGCTAGCAGACTGACTGAAGACTGCACTGTTCACTGTTAACTTTTTCCTGTGAGGACCAGAAATTCAGGGAAACGGCAATGAGAGAGCAGATGCCAGCAGCATTGAACGCAACAGCAATGAAAAAAACCAAACATTTGTATGTGTTTAAATTTGAATAAATGGAATGTGCAAAACTTTTCATTGCTGCCTGTGCATACTACATGCTTCTGTTTATAAAGAAAAAAAAAATTCTTGTTTGCAATTAAAGTCATTCATGAATATGCATTATCAACCTGCTGCTTGTTCCATAAGTTTTTTAACTTTTCTTTTTATGCCATTCTTTACATGCAGTCAGTACTGCTCTGACTACTGATTCATGACTGCACATATATACATCTACTTATTAAAGGCCTTTAGCCCCGGTCAACATTGGGCCGATTTGACTTGTCAAATCGCATGCCAAATCGGAGCCTATTGCCAGCAATGGCACCGTCCGAATCGGTGCAACGCCACATTAATTCCCAAAAGCAGTTTCTGCACTACTTTTGGCAACTTTGGGGGTGATTTCAATAGACATCTGTGCATGAACCCGCACAGATGTCTTTTAGATTGCCCTCAAAGTTAGACTGAAATGCCGGTTAAAAATCGTGGGAGTTCAGCTGAACTCCCACGATTTCAAACCCGCCCTCAGTGTGAACGAGGGCTTAAAGTTTACATATTGAAATGGGTAAACAGGTTATTTTAAAAACTTTGCAACACCATTTACTACAAATTCTACTTTACCATGTATCTAAACTCAAAAAATTAAATAGTAATATATTGCAGTTTGCCAGTCCTTAGATGCGATGGCTGCATTAGTTGCTCTATTTCTTTTGTATCCTTTATTTTTACCTGGCAATCCCTGTCCCTGGGTGGTTATGCTCAGTCCTCCACACTACCTATACAAGGAGCCATGATTCCCACCCAGGCTAGCCAACAGACATATTTGCCTTTGTCCATCTCCATCAAATGGGGATAGAGAGATTAGCAGCTTACAAAAAAAAAAAAAAGATAAATATGGTTGATATATCAGTTTAACTCACTGGAAGTGACACGGATGCTACATTTCTGTCAAAATACAATAAAAAAATTTGTACTTGCTATTCTTGTTCTTAGCCTGAATAATAAAACAAATGCAGCAACCACATCTAAGGACTAGTAAGCTGAAATATATTACATTTTTGTTCTTGCATTTCGTTTTCCTCTAATAACTTGTTGTGAACTCTTTTAAATTTCCAATAACTACTGCTAAATAAAATAAAAAAAAATTTTTTTTGATTTTATTGATTTTTGAAATAGATTTGTGATTAAGACCTGGTTTCAATTTAGCCTGGAACTCTGCTTTAAGTTTCTGACATTTCATGGACCTTTCTGAAATGGTGGCAGAGTTATTGAACGTGTGTATGGCTAGAGTAATGTGTGGGCATAGCTAAGTGATTCTGAGGTATATGTTTATTCCACTCGTAACGTTATTTTTTTCTGTAGACCTCTCTATGTTAATTACATCTACTATTAGTTGCTGACAATGACATTTCAAACACACAGAGACATGGCAAAAGCTTTTATATATGCAGTATATTTATAAACCATTACATACTATAGTACATACTTCATATGTACTTGGTTACATATAAAACTATAAGTGAAACACATTCATCCAAAATTAATTTAATATTGCAATGTGGAGTAATTAATGTCAAAAGGAAAGCAGTAGATCAAAAAAAATTTCATAGCTTTAGCGGGTAATGCAAAGTGAGTAGGAGCAACGTTGTTTCCACAATTGCATCTGATAAAACGATTTGATTGCTCTCACATAAAATGTTGGGAGGGACAGCTTTACGAACATTGAGAAGTAATTCAAAGCAATCATACCTGTTGGCAATGCAATGTATTATCTCAGACAACCAGCTCATCTGAGTCTCAAAATATTTCATGTTTCTCCTGACAGAATCAAAAATGAAAGTGTGAGACAGGACAATGTCAAAAAATAAAGAACAAGGAGGGTAAAGGAAAAAACAAGAGAAAAAAAAGCAGAAATGTTTGAATAAGGAAGCAATATTTGATTATTTAAGCGTTTTCTAAGGCTGATAAAACACTGCTTTCTTGTATTGCTAAACATTACTATACACTTTTGTGGGGCCATATACCCTATTTCTTCAACTGTTTTTTCTTTACAATTCACAGTGTGGTGATCAGTAGTTTTTAAATGTATAATATCACAATGTAACATGCTGAGATGTGATGGGAAATGTTGTATAAAGCTAGGAGATAATGTGCTCCTGCTCTTGATAAACTCAGTATGGCACTTTTTATGTTCTGTGAGTAAACATGTGTCACTTTTTAAATACAATAATAAAAAAAAAAAAAATAGTGTGTGTACTAGCTACAATAAATGCTGAACAGTGCAGTTACAAAGCACTGGCAAGTGTGTCAGAACCTGTTTTGTTAATATAAATCTGTATGTCCTTTAGAAAGTATACTTAAAGTGTATTAAACCCAAAACGAAAAATGTATTATATTGCAGCTGACCAATCCTTAGATGTGGTGGCTGAATTCGTTTTTTTCGTTTTTCCCTTGGCTTTCCCCCCTCTATTTTCACCTGTTGATTTGGCCAGTTACACACCTCCGTATTAGTGAGACACAACTCTGGAGGTATGAGCAGAGGAGGCACAGCAGAAAGCAGCATTGTCAGTTGGGGGGGGGGGGGTTAAATTTATTAGCAGATTTAGAACCACTAGCAATTTAATGCCAAACTATAGCTCACATTTTATAACCAGCTACAGCAATCCATTGTTTTTCCTTTTGGGATAAAGGTTTTGCATGGATAAAAGCTGATCATTTTAATCGCCCCTGCCAGTGTTACGTGTTTTGTATATTTGTATCCCAATGAGAACTGAGGTTTTTATCAGGACTGGCCATTTACTAAAACATGTGCAGTTTAGTAAGAATCCCTTTATTCAAACTTCCCATGCCAAGAAAATTCAATGTCTTGGATTTCATTGGACTTCATTTATTAAATTCTTATATATATATATATATATATATATATATATATATATATATATATATATTTATATTTATATTTATATATATTTTTTTAATACTACAATCTAGGGAAACCCTCATCCTAGGTTCCACTACCAAAATAATACATTATAGATGAAACATTATATTTGCAAGAAGAAAACACTTTATAATTGGAGAGAAAAAGCAAATAGCAATTTGTTTGCCCCAGGTGTGGATTTTAAGATATGTAAAACAAGCACCAACTAACTACTTAAAAAGTATTTAGCCAACATGCTAAAAACAAACCTGTCATGTATAAAATGCAACAAGTATACAACCGTATTGGATTTTATGTAAGATGACTGGTCCACTTTCATGGCACATATTAGCAATGAAGCAATTACTGAGCTTGTATTTGCCAGATAACTTTTCAAATGCTTTTCTGTATGGTTCAAGGAATTTATTTTACTTTAATCAAAAATCAAAGGCAATTCTGCTTGGCCAGTTTGAGAAGTAACCAAAGAAATAACCAAAAACACAAAACAAAAACACAGCTGTGTATGACATCTACATTTAACTTTGTATACATTGTTCTTATACTTCAATATTTTTACTATTTATTACTACTATTACCACTACTATTTATTATTACTGCATTCTGTGTGAGCTATTATCATCTATAAGCTTATAACATAAATAAATTATTGAAATTTACTAATGACAACTACAAGGTAAGGAGTGTTTATTCTTTATTCTACCTGTTGTTATAATGCCAGTATGTGAAAATCTAGAAAGATCACAGAAAAATACATTATTTCAGGAACAGAGCCAATTATATGAAATATTGATACATACCTGAAATAATATACTACAGATATTTTGCATAATTTGGGACATTTTTTTTTTTTTTTTACTATTATTTGTAGGGGGATCACATTTCAGGAAATAAAAAAAAAACAAAGTACATACTGTATCTCAGACAATTCTGTACTAGTATGTAGACCAGGATAGCTGCTGCTATCATTTGCTTTGAATGCAGGTATCTGGCTTTGCTAATACAAAAGGTAATGGTGACACACTGACCACCACCACGTCAGACTCAAATGGTCCAACACCTAAAGCAGAAGTAAACTCTCCTCCTCATTTGCTGCTTTTCAATGAGATCATTATATTCAATTCTTCACATTATACAATATAATTTAGCCCCAATTGCATGTTCTTACTGTGTTTAAAATGTTTATACATTAGTTTCTCCTGGGATAAGCCAGCATCATATTAAGTGTTGTGCTCCGTGTCTGTAGTAGAAAATACTTCTGCCTTTCATGTAGCCCTTGCTATAATCTCGCGCATGCGCAATAGTTTCTCAGCTAACCCTCCTCCTAGTTTTCGAGGTTGAGAATGTAGTCTTGCGGTATTGGAGTGCAGTCCCGCAGGGAGTGGATATGACGGTCATGGCACACTGCTCAATGGACTGATAGCACAAAGAGCATGCTGTGAATCCCGGGAGAGATGTGCATGCGCCAGTGACATCATTACAGATAACGGGATGGATTACAAGCAAACTGAGCAAGTAAGGTGACATCTGAGTACAGAAAATAATCATGCTTTTAATGCTGATTTATATGTGCTGAAGTGATGAGAGAGAGATTACTTCCACTGTAAAGTGGAAATATACTCACCTCCACTCCAGCAACACAGTGTCTATGAGTGTCTAAGTTGTTTTCTTCTTAGGTGCAAAGTGTTACAAGTGCACGCCTCTCTCTACATACATTATTGTGCTTCCACAAATACTGGTCAAAGCTTTGATATACTGGTATTCCTTAGAGCTCACATTTCTACTATTTATGTTTAAAACGCACAATATGATTAAAGGAATCTAGGAAAAAATCAAAAACTAAAAAACACAAAACTATTTCTTCTTATATAGACTGCTAATCTGCTTCTTAATGCCAAACAAGGCAGCATAGATCCTGCTTGTCCCTTGTGCTGATTAAAGCTTTGCTCCAGGCAAATATAAATCAACATAATTTATTACAGTTATGTGTTTGTTACAAAATAATTACACATATTTAACACAGAACAAGCACTGTCTTTAGATTAATCCCATGTAATTCCTTGTACAGGGGCACTCTGATTAGAAAAAGGGGATGCAGAGTCAGAGATTTGTTACAAGAATCACATTTACTGTGATCTGCTGGGCCTTTATAATTCAGCAGGTCCTGCATTGCTGTTTTGTTGCAGTGTAGTCTGCATAGGAAGTTCAGGACCTGGCTGCTAAGTCTAGTAGGGATCACAAGACTAACTGAAAAGAATAACAAATCCTTTGGTAGTTAAAACCACTTCCACATTTGTATTTTAAATTTGTAATTTGCAGTTTGCCTGGAGTTCAACTTTAAGAAAAGAGACAACTAATGAATAATTTTCACATATTCATCTATCTATATCCCGATACCCTATATTATTATCTAGCAGTAGAAAGTACTGCTGATATGGAATACATAGTGTATGATTATTTCATTTGCACATTATTTGCATCTCATTACTAATTATCTTCCTTTTAAGAATGCACTCTAAATTATAAGCTATTTTGAAGAAGTCCTAGTCACCATTTACATCAGTTTGTTTTCGTATTGTATTCTCATAGTTCTATTGTTTTAATACTGCATATTTCTGTAGACTATGACTTTGCTTCTCATGATGAGAAATCTCACATAAAATGAAACCAAAGACTAATATTAGTACAAAAACATTAAAACATTTTCTAAATGGATAACTGCCCTCGCCTTCACCAACGGAATCTAGGTCAATGAAGTGTGCTGAATATATTATCTCCATTGTTAGGAAAGACAAAGATTGGCTTGCCGGGGACAGACACAGCATTTATCACTTCCAGCACCCCTTTAAACTTTTCAAATCCAGAACATGCATTGGCTAAGCATGTGGTAGAACAGAGAGCAATAGTCAGTCTCTTCAGTTCCGGTATTTACTTTGGAAGATGCTATTCTTTTCTATGGCATGACTAATCTTCATCTTGGTGTACGTGGCAAATTATAATGATTGGAAGGAAGCACTATAGCTGGAAAATGCTGTGTCAACTCAGGTTGGCAGAGTATAAGGCCAATAAAGGCCTGCAATCTAATAGGTGCATCTACAACCTAGGTACTGTGTAGAATAGACTTTATTGATACCAAGCCTGTGGTGTGTGTTTATTTTAATGCCAGTCACTTCAGTGACAGCAAAACCCAAATAAAAAGATAGTGATGGATATATTCTGACTTGTCAAGTGCTGCCAGGAATGATGAAAAAAAATAATTTGATTTCATCTTTGTTTGTGTGTCTGGCTGCACGCTTTGAACAAAAGTGAGAAGTCTGCAATTGACGAAAAGTAGCATAGCAAGTTTTTAAGGTTCACAAAATTCAAAGCGTTATGTCAATAGGGTAGCAGGTTACAGGCATCAAAAAAAGAAAACTGAGATTAGGGAATATAGAAAATTAACCTCATTAACAGTGTTTCTCTCCCTGTTGATTGTAGAATCATTCAGTTATCAGTATATGTTTGTTAAATTAAAAGTATTATTCATTCATACTATTTTATTGAGTGTCATGAGAAAACACAAATAGCATATGTACTTGTGCATTTTAGGTCCCGTTCACACTGGCCCACAATGTAAAATGCAGTTTCACTTTGTGGGCAGCTGTCAGTTGAAGGCCCTGGAAGGGTGGTACGATGCACATGTTAGTGCATAGCGATGTGTACCTTTTTTATTCTCTTGCTTTCCCCTTTTTCTTGGCTGTAGAGTGTGAAAACTGAAAGTACACAGAGCCTTCGGGTGATCTCTGGTCTGTTGTGGAAAAATGCATACAGTATGCATTTTTCCGTACCGCACTGCTTGGCACCCAGGGAATCCTTTGCAGTGTGAACAGAGCGCATAGAAAACAATTGTTTCCTGTGTGCCACTGAGGTGATTAGCAATGATCCGATGCAGAGCAATGCCAGTCGCCACATCAGCGGTTTGAACAAAAACCCCACATCAATACAAGTGATGTTGATGCAGGGATCTCTCCCACTCTGACGCTGTATTCTGACCAGAATATGCTGATCGGTGCTTGCAGCCATTGTCTGAGTGCTGATCCACTGCTGGTTTTCCAGCATAACCGTTCTGTTGAATGGAGAGCTTTACACATGGACCTGAAAGTCTGCGAGTTCCAGCTGTAGGAGCAATATTATCAACAGCTGTTTTTTTTTTTTTCAAAAGCAAAACATAATGTTTCTATTGGCAACCCCCCCCCCCCATTCTCTGCAGTGCCAGACCAGAAGTAATTGTAAAATCTCCCAAGCAGAAACTACCTTCCAATCCCTTTGGCTTTCTATCCAAAGTTTGAAAACATTTTGGTTGGGGGTTCCACTATATTAGCCTGGAAATGCATCCTGAAAACATTGTTTTTGAGTAGAGAGCTTTTGTTTGTTTATAATTAGTTGCATGCACTTAGCTATACTGCTGCTTAAAAATACCTGGGCGCAAGTAATCTGCTTTTATCAACTGTTCAGGCATTTAATGAATCAGTTCAGGTGTTCTCAGAATAGACACAGTCATTTGGACATCCAGCGGTACAAATTTTGCATAATCAAAACAAAACCCCAATTAAAGTAAATTGGGTGAATTGCGCAAACTATTTGATTCAAGACATATTTTTTACTGAACAGTATTAGACTTTCAAGATTTGATTTTTCTTGTTTCCTGACATAACGCTTTAAAGGATAAGGATTAAAGGATTACTTTATTTTCAAACAAAATCACAACTGCACCACTCTGACCACCCCATTTTAGATATAGCTCCTTAAACATACCTTAGATCAGCAAAAAGGCTTCGTCCAGGAGATGCAGTCTATGCAGGATGACACACAGCTCATTATCAAAGTACTGCACATGAGCAGCTTTTCTCTAGGACAGTGGTTCTCAACGCCTGTCCTCAGGACCCACTAACAGGCCAGATTTTAAGTATTACCTTGAGGAGATGCAGACTAGAATACTGCAATCATTGAGCAGCAACTTTTATCACCTGTGATGTATTTCAGTTATCTTGCAAACCTGGCCTGTTAGTGGATCCTGAGGACAGGAGTTGAGAACCACTGCTCTAAGGGGCCTATTTAAAAGCCATCTACTTGTAAGCCTGCAGGTTCATGAGTTTCTGATTAGATCTCTATGGAGAATAGGTTGTGCATGGGTTGGAAGATCTGAACACTGCCCAGTGCAAACTACCACTCCTGGACCAGGTCATTGGCTGATGTGAAGACTGGAGGGCAAGTGGGTTCAGTAAGAAGTAGGCTGTTTGGAAGCAAAGTTATACCTCATTTGGAGGTTGGCGCCGAGCAAATCAATCCTACAATGACTGTTTTTGTTTTTTTGTATAATCCAAGGTGTACAAAAGCACCTTATCAAGAGACTTTGCTACACTCTAATCCACTACAAAAATGGTCTGTATTCCTTAGAGCCTGGGTCAACAGGCTTTAAGGCTTGTGTTGATGACATCAGTTTGAGATGCCTCTGAGACCAGTAAGAAATCATTGACAACTGCATTTGACTTTCATTTGATCTTCTTCTGACCTGCATTTCACCTGTTGAAAGAGGGTCTAGACTTGCATAAGAATAAAAAAAAACTTGTCTGACACAAGCAAAAGCCTGTCGATGTAGGCCCGGTACGTTGTTTGACTCAATTCATAAATACATAACACAGGTAGTATTTTCATTATTCTGCGTAATCTGCTAATTTTCATGATTTAAATATTTTGTTAGATCAATAAAGGACTTGCATGAATCAGCTGATTTTACCTAATGCACATTATTTTAACAACTTTGCCTGTTATTTTGTTAAAATAGAATTTCACTAAAATGAGTGCACATAATTTCAGTCCTTACAATACTTCCAGTCTCTGGCATACTAATTCAGCTGTTAAACATTCAAAAAATAGGGATCCCACACATAAAATGGTTCTAAACTCAAAATGGTTTTTTTTTACCTTAATGCATTCTCTGCATTAAGGCAAATAAACCTTCCAATTGTTTACCCCACCATCTCCAAACACTTGCGTCCTCTCTTACTCCAGCGCTGTCCTAGCTGTTCTCTCTTCCTGGTCTCACAGGAGACTTTGAGAGCAGCCAAAGGCTCCCACTGCAGTCAGTCAAATCCTGAGAGGAGGGAGAATAGGGCATGGTTAAGCAGTGCAGTGTGCGTCTATGGACACACAAAAAACTGGCTCAGGAAGGTGCTTCCATCACACAGTTTGCTAAGGGGGCACTCAGAGGAAGAAGGTGAGGACAGCACTGGCGGGGGACTCCAGAAGAGGAGGGAAGGGGCTGCACAGAGCAGTTAAGTATGTAACAAAAAGTATGTAAAAATGTAACATATTGCAGGATACCAATTCTTTGATTTGGTGTCTGCATTAGTTATCTTTTTTTAGTTTTTTTCTATTTTCACCTGGTGATCTTGCCAGTACCATACCTCCTGTATTAGAGTGCCTTAGGGCTGAAGAAGAAGCAACATGCTTTGAAACGCGTCCCTATCTATCAACGCACTCCCAGAGGTGTCAGGCATCCTCTCCATCCAGGCTCCAGTATAAATCCCTGGTTGTCTTCCTGCAGCAGGACCTCCCCCCTGCCTGGGCTCTTCTCCCCCTGCTCACGGCCAAAGCAGGGGAATTCCACAGCGGCTCCGGGCTCCAGAGGCAGCAGCTTTGACTTTTACACCTTAGCACAAGCTTCCCCTTTGTGAGTGTGTTTTTAATCATTTATAAATAATGTTCACCTTGTTTACTACACTATGGAGGTTGTGCTGGTCCCTTTCACAGTGTCCCAGCAATCACCCATGGCTGCATCAATCTGCACCTTCTAGCTAGTAATTTGTGTCAATCTGTATAGTCTATTGGGCTACCGCCTTATTGTTTATATTTTGTCTCTCAGTTCTTACTTTGCAACTTTTGCAATCATCTTCTATGGTTTGTTACATTGCCACCCATACATTTAATTGAGATCCTTTTATTCCCACCAATAAAGTAATCGTCACCACACTTGGCACATTTACACAGATTTTTCCCTCTGCAGTGGATCACTCTTAGGAAGGCAGTTGCCAGGGATTGAGGAGATGTTGTGTGGCCTGTTTTAAGATTTTCACATTTTAAACATTTCTTGCCTTGCAGTGGGCTTTACAACTATCCCTCCGGTGTTATGCGCTGCTGGGCAGTTTTCTCTGCCCCTTGCTTTTTGTTTCAGTCTGTCAATAAATAAAAGCCAATCATTGTAAGCACCCCTGTCACTGGTAAATGGCTTGTCTCAACACTTTTAACTGATACATTTGCAGGAGAGCTTAATCTGTTGAAAAACAACAGACTTACTAACCAGATCACCAGGTAAAAATAAAATAAAAGAAAGAAAGACTAAAAAAAAAAGGTTTTACGTTGCAACTGGGAGAAAAGGATATCACTTCAATTAGTGGTCCCTTTAGAAGTCACATGGATATCCTAAAATACCTTGATTTTAGACAGTCTGCCTTTTTGTGAATCCCAGCTAGCATGTTTCCAATAATTTACTTGCCACCTTTACAGACTCTTTATATGCAACACAAAATGTAGCGTTTCTATAGAAACATGGCTTTAAGGCTATCATTATTGTTAATATCATATATAATTTAAGATATCACCACTGTTCCCCGTTTCAGGGCCGAATCTATGCCTGAGTTCGGCCCTGAAAAGGAGCCAAAGACCAACGTTTTTGTGCAATGCGCTCCGCAGATGCAACTGAGATATGTGAACCGGCTCCATAGAGAGCCAGTCACATTCTCCTGCTATGCGAATAGGATGCAGGGAAACCCTCATCCACTTTGCATAGGTGTGAACCTGGCCTAAAACATTTATTAATTACTGCAACTGCTTTATATAATGAAATTGAAAGCAAAAAGTCACTGGTACACTAATGCATGTATTTATTTGGCTGTGAATTATGAGAGAAATAGAAATTTCAATATGTGCTGTATACTTAGATACTGAATAAATACAGCTTTAAAAGGTCAAGGATGCACTGTAGCTGGATTATTAGAAACATCTTATTTGTCAATCAAAATTAAATGGTAGCTCCAATGTTGTTTAAAAAAAATATAAAACAGAAATAATTTCTATGTAGGCAATCTGTTTTATCTGGAGCCAGTTGTGATTTCCAAAATATTGCTGCCTTGTATCCAATGCAACTGAGGGCTTTCTATATAATTTGTGTGTACAGAACACCTCCAGAAATGTCATTTTCTGCTCACGCGTCTGGTTCACTGTTTTTTTTCTTCAGTATTTTGGTTAATAATACACCAGATCATGTGAATATAAAAATAAATCATGTGAATATAAAAATAAATATAATAATAAAACACAGAATAATACGGAAGCAAAATAGAATGCAAGCGTGTACCTAAACAAAATGGAAGAGTCTGTAATAAAGTTTGCCAACAGTATTGCAATACATGCTACCCATATATGCAGAGAATTTTTTTTGCATGTTATTTTGTCAAAAATAGAAGGCATGCCATACCTGCATACAAGTTTTAAAAAATTGTATATTATTACTATTTACAGATTCTTATGACAAATCTGTTTATAATACCACATACCGGTTTAAAGTACGGTATATGTAAACCAAATCACCAAAATCCCATAAAAAAACGTAATTATATTAATGTCATTTCAAAAGTAATTTTCGCTCTTTTTAAAATATATTAAGCTATTACCTTGTTCCCTATTTCTTGTTCACTGCACTTTCTGTTACAGGGTGACAAGCTTCTGTCCTCTTCTCCCAACTGTACTACTGCATTCTCACCCTGTCACACAGACTTCATTCAAAACTCATTACACAGGCATGCTCACTGCCATCATCTGTAAACCCATTCTGAGAAATGTCATGCTGCGATTACTGGAGTGCAGGCATGTAAACATGAAGTGGCTGTACAGAGGTTGCAAGAGGTTAGCAGCGCTGACATGCAACAAAGGATGAAAATGCAAATAATGGGTATATTATTTAAAAATGGCAATTGTTTATTAAACAAAATGCTTTAGTAAACTTAAATTCCAGGTTTTTTTTCCTTCTAAAAGGTTCCTCCATCCGCCCGTACTTTACATTTGATGCTTTGTAAGTTGCTTAGGAGCTCTTCTGCCCTGAGAAAAACTTTTGGTGCCTAAATTCCTGCAGTGAACTACGCTCATTCTTTGTCTTAAAAGAAAAATGGTCACTACCTCTACTATGAACCTAACCATCATAGAAATGAAAATAAAGTGTAACTGAGGTTGGTCTTGAAAGTTGGAAAACACTAGCCAGGACTGGATTTGAGCACATGCTACATTTTCTGCAGGTAGACAATTTAAAAATAGTGAGCAGAAAGACAGAGAATGCATATAGCAGGACAATTGTGGCTTATTGTAAGGTAGTAGTAAATTAGCCAATGCTGATCGGATGCAAATTCTTGAGAATGGTATCAGGAAAAGAATATAATTTTTAGGTGTAAATTCAAATCAATTTCCCACAGCAATTGTGAAATCATATGCTCAGAGGTTACTATGGGAAGAGAGGTAAAAATATAGACATATTTACAGTATGGGAAACAAACTTAGAAGACAAACCCTTGTTGCCTTGATGTGTTTAATATCACCCCATTGTTCAAATGTATAAACATGTGTGTAAAAGCTACCAGGGAAGTCTTGCACATCTAAAAATACAGCTGGCGCGATAGCCGCCAGCCACGCGTGCATGAGAGCCAGCATGGGGATTTGTATGTGTAAACACATAAATCCCTGTTCTGTCTGGAGAGAGGAGACACATTGTTTATTCCTACTAAGTAGGAAAAACAATATGTCTCCTCCCCCATTCAGTCCTATCCCCATACACTTATAACACATCTAGGGAACACACATTTAACCCCTTGATCACCCCCTAGTGTTAACCCCTTCCCTACCAGTGACATTTACACAGTAATCAGTGCATATTTATAGCACGGATTGCTGTATAAATGTCAATGGTCCCAAAAATGTGTCAAAAGTGTCCGATCTGTCCATCACATCCAGTACCGCTAAAAATCACAAATCAGAAAATCGCCATCACTAGTAAAAAATAAATAATAAAAATGCCATAAATCTTTCCAATAGTTTGTACACGCTATAACGTTTGCGCAAACCAATCAATATACGCTTATTGTGATTTTGTTTACCAAAAATATGTAGAAGAATATATATTGGCCTAAACTGATCAAGAAATTCGTTTTTCAACACTCCACTCTTTTTTTGTTTATAGTGCAAAAAATAAAAACCGCAGAGGTGATCAAATACCACCAAAAGAAAGCTCTATTTGTGGGAAAAAAAGGACACAAATTTTGTTTGGGTGCAGCATTGCATGACCGCGCAATTGTCAGGTAAAGTGACGCAGTGCCAAATTGTAAAAAGTGCTCTGGTCAGGAAGGGGGTAAAATCTTCCGGGGCTGAAGTGGTTAAAGTAGTCTGTGCTTATAAATCTAACTGATCATTGTAAATTATATAAAAAAATAAATGCATGTTTTCAAGAACAATAAATGTGGACACACAAAGGGGGTATTTATCAATTCTTTTCCACAGCCGCAAAAAGCTAAACAGGTGTAGTCAGAGAGATTTGAGACGGATTTAATATATTTAGACAGATTCATTCATAAAGTTCTCCCTTCTGATGTTCTAAAGTACCACTGCGACAAAATGAAGCCTGGCCCTGACCACTTTCCAACTGTGGAATTGTTTTGAGTAAAAATCTGTCTCATCTCCAGTGGTATATCTGTTGCAGTTTGCTGCCCAGGATCACAGATGCAGGGGTGGCAAATACTCATATACAATGTTGCATAGACCCTACTCACTAACAGGTAGCATGATTTGTGTCTACATTTGTCGCTAATATGCTTGACTGCACTTCTAAGTTATTACATAGCTGCGTTGTATGCCTTGTACATAGCCTTATATTGTTGAGCCTTGCAGTATTATCTCTCCTTTCTAAAAACTGGAGTAAGCAGGTCAGAGCAAGTCTACAGGAGAGGGAAAGTAGGTAGAAATAATGAATTGTCAGTCAGGATAATGTCATCAAGACTGCCCCAGCCTTGTACTATTTTACTGAGCTTTTAAAGGTAAAGAAGGACATATATAAAAACAGATGCTTTTCTTTGGGATTAAAAAAAAAAAAAAAGGAGCTAAAAATACTGTTACCCTACTCAGAAATTCTGAACATTGTGAATATTTTTTAATCTTTGAACCCAAAACAAAATGAAGCTTATATTGTATTTGGCTCCAAAAATGCTAACACATAAAGGATTTCATATGTTTATAAAGGCAGTTAAAACAAGCATGTTGCTTCTACTGAAATTCACTAACCACGTAGCATGCTTTTACACTTAAGTGGGGTACACACTATAAGAAAATCGGGCAAATTATTGTCAGATCTTCCCTGTTGTTTCACAACCGAGGAAGGAAATAATGTATCAAAATGCTCGGACGACAAAGGTTTTTTTTTGTTGATTACTGTTTCTGATCATGTGTAGTCTTTTGTTTCTGATTTTTCTTGTACAAAAATCATATGAAACGGGTACACATTAAAATGCAAATTGTTTTTTCTAGTCCCCCACTAGAAAAGTATGGAGTTTGTCCCTTTGGAAATTTTCCTTCGGAAGGTCGGAATCTTCTGGGGCTCTCGAAAGTTGTGTACACACATCAGAAAATCATGCGATCATTCCTTAGACGAGAATGTTTGCCCAATTTTCTTATAGTGTTACGATCCTTGACAGTAGTATGGCAAACATGCAAAACGTGCATAATCAATTGGTAAACCTGTTCTGCACAAGCTTATCATCTTAGCCATTCTAAAAATATTATGAGTGACTTTAATAAATATGGGCAAAACTTTGTTTGCTCTTTAAACTTTTATTGTCTTTTATTGTCAAAGAAAGCATTAACATGCCCATGAGAACTCTTAATGTAGAAAATAACACAGACATAGATGCCTCCAGCAAGCCACTGCATGGTTCACGGCCTAATGCTTGGGAAACAGAAATGTGTGCTGGAATTGATCACTTTTCTTCTTTAGGAGCAAAATGCTCTCAAGAGCTTATATGTCTCCTTTCCATTCCAGGTTTTATTACTTTTTTTTTTTTAATATTTAACACATGTAAAGACACCTTCAGACAAAGCTTTAATTTTAAGGACTTAATAGACTGCAACAATGCATAATACTCACTATATCTAGCTTGCATGCAAATGTAATAATAAATGAATTATAGGGACTGACTTACTGCTGGATAGCAGAGGTTAAATGTATAATTACACAATGAACTGTAGAACCTTTTCAATACTGTGCATACATTAACAATATGAGCCATTGGAGATGTTTTGTGCAATAAAAGGAAAAGCACTTCCCTGTGGGTCAAATACAGATAAAATTCAGACAAATATAATTCTGGTACCTTCAACAACATCACTCAGCTTACAAGCTTTTAACTTAAAAAATGTGTGTACAGTGTAAGTAAGTAGCTAATTCTTAAACCATAGTAACTCTTCCCATTCCTTATTCTCGACTGACTAAATCTTCATAAAGTAAGATCCTCAGGTATTTTAGGATGTCACATATGACAACGGCTAGCCATGCATGCTCTTAACCAAATTAATTATTTGTGTGAGACTATAGTAAGCTTGCCTCTGTAGGCATTTTTTTGATGGATGCCTTACTAGGCAGATGACTGCACTGACCTGTCCAACTCAGAATTGAAGGGATATTCAACCCTTTATAATGCTTTATATTGGTTAAAAATGGTCCCCTACTCCAAACTGAAAAAAACTAGATATGCGACCCATTTAAAGGCTAAGTTCACCTTTCTGAACTGGTTACACCCATATTCAGGGTGTAACATGTTCAGCATACGCCCCCTCTCCCTTCAATCCTCCCCCATGACAGTTGGCAGGGGATCCTCTCCCAGCACTTGCTGTCACAATTTGAAAACAACACAGCCATTTCATTCATTCACAGTTTCCTGTAAAAAATAGACTACAACTACCGTCAGCCATCGAGACTGAGGGCGCTGGTGAGCGCTCTTGTAGTTCATTGTTCTTCCTGCTCTTAAAGTGCTCTTAAAGTGGTTCTAAAAGGCAGGAGTTTTTTTTATCTTAATGCATTCTATGGCTCTGTGTCTGAATGGATACAGGGGAGTGGCTCGGCTCTGGTACCCCCATAGCAAGCAGCTTGCTGTGGGGACACTCAGCAGGAAGGAGGGGCCAGGAACGATTGTGAGGGTTACGAAAAGAGGAAGATCTGGATTGCTCTGTGCAAAACCACTGCACAGAACAAGTAAGCATGACATGTTTGTTATAGCTAAACAAAAAAAAAAAAAAAAAAAGACATTAATATCACTTTACGTAACTGCCTGTATCAGAGGTACAGGAAGACAGTTTTAGAGAGAGTCTGCAGGAGCCTGGCATTACTTTTGATCATGGGTGAAAGCTCTGCAGGCTCCTTAGAAAAAATAAATAAATGCACATTTTTTTACCTACAAAAAAGTGCATTTATTTTTTTTTTTATTTCTTAAAAGGTGAACTTATGCTTTAAGATATTTTCAGTTAAAGTTATCCAGGATCCTTAACTGTCACAGATAAAGATAACAAGGAGAGGAGAAATACATTTCTAAGCTGTAAAGCATGTTTAGTGATATTACATACATACATACTAGAATGATAACTGTAGACCTATAGACCTATGATAAATGTTTACACAAGAAAATAAATGTATTGGTCATGATAATAGGATTTTTTTAAAACAGCTTACCTGTAAAATCCTTTTCTTTCGAAGGACATCACGGGACACAGAGCCACAGTAATTACTGATGGGTTATATAGGGTATCACTGGTGATTGGACACTGGCACACCCTATCAGAATGTTCAACCCCCTATATAATCCCTCCCCTTGCAGGGATACCTCAGTTTTGTAGCCAAGCAATATAGTGTATTAGAAGAGGGGCGGGACCTCTGTGTCCCGTGATGTCCTTCGAAAGAAAACATTTTAAAAAAATCCTATTTTCTTTCTCGAACATCACGGGACACAGAGCCACAGTAATTACTGATGGGATGTCCCAGAGCAATGCTACCTGAGGGGGGGGGGGGACCACGACCAAATAGGGTGCAATTAGACCTGAGGACCCTGTACCGCTGCCTGCAGCACACTACGCCCAAAGGCGATATCCTCATGCCTTCCCACATCCACCTGATAGAATCTGGTGAATGTATGAACTGAAGACCAGGTTGCGGCCTTGCAGATCTGAGCCATCGAGGCCCGGTGATGCACTGCCCAAGAAGCACCAATAGCCCTTGTGGAATGTGCCTTGATCTGAAACGGAGGAATCTTCTGTTTCAAACCGTAAGCTTGAATGATCAATTGTCAAATCCATTTAGAAATGGTAGCTTTTGACGCTGCCTGTCCTCTATTGGGACCCTCTGGCAGCACGAACAAAACATCCGTTTTGCGAACCTGAGCAGTTGCCTCGAGATAGGCCTTGACTGCTCTTACTACATCCAATGAATGTAGTGATCTCTCTACCGTAGAACAGGGATCTGGAAAAAAGGAAGGCAGAACAATGTCTTGGTTTAAATGAAAATCAGAAACCACCTACGGTAAAAAAACTAGGATAAGGGCGCAGTACCACTCTATCCTTGTGTATAATCAAATAAGGCTCCTTACAGGAAAGGGCTGCTAATTCTGAAACTCTTCTAGCAGAAGAGATGGCCACCAGAAAAATTAACTTCCTTGTCAACAAGACCAAAGGAATCTGACTTATTGGTTCAAAAGGCTGTTTCTGTAAAACAGACAGAACCAAGTTCAAGTCCCAGGGGTTTAGGGGCGTTTTAACCGGAGGATTAAGACGCATCACCCCCTGCATAAAGTTTCGGACAAAAGAATGCGAAGCAAGTGGCCGTTGAAATAATACTGATAAAGCTGAGACCTGGCCCTTGATGGTACTCAAGGCCAGATTCATCTCTAATCCTAATTGTAGAAAATCAAGAATTCTACCTATGACATATTTCCTGGGATGCCAACCTCTGGATTCACACCAGGATACATAAGCTTTCCAGACTCTATGATAAATCATCCTGGAAGCTGGCTTCCTTGCATTAATCAAGGTAGATATGACAGGACCTGAAAGCCCACGACTCTTCAGAACGTGGGTCTCAATAGCCAAACAGTCAAATTTAGCATTTGTAAGGCAGGATGGAACACTGGACCTTGAGATAACAGGTCTGGGCGTACCAGTAGGGTCCACGGGGAACCCACCGTCATCCTTACTATTTCTGCATACCAAGTCCTTCTGGGCCAAGCGGGGGCCACCAGAAGTACCGACTTCCTTTCCTGCCTGATCCTGCGAAGGAGTCGTGGCAGTAGCAGAATAGGCGGGAATGCGTAAATCAGTGAGAACTGATGCCACGTAATCACCAACGCATCCGTCCCGCATGCAAGAGGATCCCTCGTCCTTGCCACAAATCTGTCTAACTTTTTGTTGAATCGGGATGCAAAGAGATCTACATCTGGAACCCCCCATTTTTGGCATATGGCCCAAAAGACGTCGAGGTGTAGAGACCATTCCCCTGGGAGTAACTGCTGGCGACTTAGATAGTCCGCCTGCCAGTTCTCTATCCCTGGAATAAAAACTGCCGATATGCATGGCACATGCATCTCTGCCCAGACTAAGATCTGGTTCACCTCCTTTTGAGCAGCTCGGCTCCGGGTGCCTCCCTGATGATTGACATAAGCCACTGCTGTGGCATTGTCGGACTGGATCCTGACCGGGCAGCCCTGTAACCTGAGAGTCCAGGCTTTTAGGGCTAGATATACTGCCCGAGTCTGCAGAATGTTGATGGGTAAGGCCCTCTCTGTCTTGGACCATATCCCC
Source organism: Lithobates clamitans (assembly GCA_037952925.1). Lineage (NCBI taxonomy): Eukaryota > Metazoa > Chordata > Amphibia > Anura > Ranidae > Lithobates > Lithobates clamitans. The sequence goes on along the minus strand of JBBGZY010000758.1, from coordinate 376,741 downwards.
TGAACCGCAGACTGTTCCAGAACTGCTCCCCAACCTGACAGACTGGCATCTGTTGTTACCACCGTCCAGGTAATTGGCAGAAAGGATTTCCCCTTCTGCAGGTTTTCGGGAATGAGCCACCAATTGAGGCTCTGACGCACCGCATGAGACAGGTGCATCAGAAAGTCTAATGCTTGAACCTTCTTGTTCCAGGTCGACAGAATACTGTGTTGCAGCATTCTTGAATGAAACTGAGCATAGGGAACTGCTTTAAATGAAGACACCATCTTCCCTAGCAGCCTCATACAAAGGCGGACAGAAGGACCCTTCTTGGTCCTGACTGCCAGAATCAGTTCCCTTAAAGCCGTGATCTTTGCCTGAGGTAGAAATACTTTCTCCTGGCTTGTATCTATGATCAGACCTAAATACTCCAGTCTTCTTACTGGTTTTAGGAAAGATTTTTCTAGGTTGAGGATCCAACCTAGGTGTTCCAGATACTTGACCGTGGATCTCAAGTTCCCGTTCAAGGAGGCTACCGACCGGTCTATCAAAAGCAGGTCGTCTAGGTATGCTATGACAGCTATACCCTGAGCCCTTAGTCTGGCCAAAGGAGGGGCCAAGACCTTTGTGAACACCCGAGGTGCAGTGGCTATCCAAAAAGGCAGAGCCACAAACTGGAAATGGCGCCCTCCTACCTAGAAGCGCAGAAACTTCTGATTAACAGGAAAAATGGGCAATGCAGATATGCATCTCTGATGTCTATTGATGCCAGAAATTCTCCTCCCTGCAGGGTAGAGACTACTGTCCGGATTGATTCCATGTGGAAGGACTGAATCCTTAGGAATCGGTTCAGATCCCTTAAATCCAGAATGGGTCTGACACCCCCATTTGGTTTTTGGACCGTAAAAAGGTTGGAATAGAATCCCAACCCCTGGTCCTTTGTGGGAACCATCATAATGACCTCCTGCGACAAAAGTCGCTCTAACGCTAGAAGGAGCGACTGCTTCTTCTCTGTGTCTCTGGGGACACTTGATCTGAGGAACCGAGGAGAGGGAAATTCCTGAAACTCCAGCTTGTACCTTAAGGTTACCGTGGAGATTACCCATCTGTCCTGGAAGTCCTCCTGCCAGAGCTCTGAGAACTGTTGCAGTCTTCCCCCCACTCGATCGAGCGGGGGCGCCCCTTCATGAAGAGGTCTTAGTGTTTTGCCTAGTAGGCTTCTTCCCCCAGGATTTCTTTTGTTCCTGGGGTTGACTCTTGCTTCTGAACCCAGACGGAGGAGACCGTCGAGACTGCCTGGAGGCTGAAGCCCCTGGCGCTGGGGAAAGAGTCTGTTTGAAGGAGGGACGCTTACTCTTCTTCTTGACAGGTAAGAGAGTACTTTTCCCACCAGAGATTTTCTTGATATAGTCATCCAAGTCATCTCCAAACAACCTTGCACCATGTAATGGAAACCCAGCCAGCAGCTTCTTACATGGTGCTTCGGCTGACCAATTTTTCAACCATAGGATTCTACGTATATGCACCAACCCCAGTGAAAGACGAGAGGTTTGCACGATAGAATCTCTGATGGCGTCAACAACATAACATAAGGCCGCTGGAAGGTTAGCAAACCCCTGGGCCTGTTGTTCAGGTAATACTTTGATGACCTGTTTAACATGGTCTCTTAAGTATCGACAGACTCCAATCGCTGCTACTGCAGGTTGAGCCACTGAACCTGCTAAGGAGAAAACATCCTTCAATAGGGATTCCATCTTTTTATCTACAGGATCCCTGAGCATCTGAGCATTGTCTACAGGACAAGTCAGATTATTATTTACAGAAAAAATGGCGGCATCAATGGCCGGTATTCCCCACATTTTAACAAACTTTTCTTCCATCAGATAAAGTGTTAAAAACTTTCTCGGTGGAAAAAAACGTTTGTCTGGGTGATCCCACTCAGATTAAATGAGCTTTTCAAGTAAATTATGAACAGGAAAAGCCTGTGCTGCTTGGGAAGGTTTCAGTGACCTCAAAGCAGAAGAGGGGTCTTTAACTGATTCAGGTACGGGCAACTTAAATGTAGAGCGGACCAATCAAGTAAGGATCTGCACTAAGACTTTCTCCTCTTGGGAAGTCTCAGAGGGTCCCTCTCCACCTGATTCCTCAGAAGAGGAATCATCTGTCCTATCCTGATCCTCTGAAAGGGATTCCTCTCCTTTATCCCTGAGCTCCTCTTTCTGAGGGTCTTGGGAAACAGAGGAAGGCCTAGTGCGTTTTCTTCCACTGAGTGAAGCTGTAATTACGGCCAATAATCTTTCCTCTAAACCATTAATGGTTGAGGAAAAAACCTCTTGTGTAATGTATACAGGGGCTGAAGTGCCGGAGGCAGGTGTAGCCCCTGACCCCAACGGCTCTCCCTGGCTAGCCATCCCTGGCCCCTCAGGGGGGAGGATGCTGCAGACAGGGGGTCCTCAGAACCTGAACAAGATCCCCTAGTGTCTCTGGTTCTGGGGGTGTTTGAACCTCTTCTACCCATAGTGCAAAGCAACAAGGTGGAGGTATCACAAAATGAACACTGACTGCTGAGCGATGTAGTCCGGCTAAAAGCCCAGCTACCCACTGCTCAGTCTGGTGTTACCTTAGTAAATGCAGCCTAGGAGAATGCCTGTGTCCCACCTTACATGCGACCCTCAGCTCTGTGTCCCTCCAAAGGCTGTGTGCACCTGTACAGAGTGCTTTTAATAGCCTGCAGCTGGCCTGAGTGGGAGTCTAAGCACCTGTGCTGACGTCCCGCCCCCCCTCTACCGCCCCCCCCCGAATTTAAAAAAAACTAGCGCTTTCCGCGCTGGCCGACCCTCCGGAAATAGCATGGAGGAAGCCTGGGGGAGGGGGAGGAGGGAGAGAGGCTGGTAGTGAAAGCCTAAAAATGGCAATGGCAGCAATAGCGGCGGTGCCCGAGTGGTATAACCGCTTTCTACACCCGTGTGGCCTCCCCCTAGCCTGGGGGGAACATCAAATCTGAGAAATCCCCCCATCCATCTTACCTTGAGGCCTGGAGACGCTGTGAAGCATGAACACTGAGACAGACAATCCAGCATGTGAAGGTATGTGCTCTTGGCAGCCCCCGGTGGTCACAATAGGCATAGCATGCATTTACCTTAAAGCGGGGTTCCACCCAAATTTTGAACAATATCTGTATGTATTCTCTTCCTTGCCTAGATGCTGACATGCTGTTTAAAAAAATTTAAATCGCCGTAATTACCTTTTATTTTTCTATTCTTCTTTGCACTTCCTGGTTCTCCTCCCGTGGGAGTAGGCGTGTTTCTGGCCTCTCCCAGACTCCTGAGAGCTAGTCTCAGGCTTCCCAGGATGCCACTGAGCATGTGCAGGAACGAGCAGTGAATGCTGGGAGCACAGCATTCACCACATCCAGGAAATAAATGCTTGTGGGCCTCAAATGCCCACAATGAAGATGGAAACCGCCTGCAGTGAATAATATAAGATATTCTTTACGACGAAATCTGACACAGGCGGACATATTACACACAATATAGTGTATGTAATGCTGAGAAGAAAAGTTTGTGCATGAACTAAAAAAAAAAAAAAAATGATAGATAGGTGGACCCCCGCTTTAAAGGAGAAAACCTACTAGAATTAGAAAATTCTGTGGAATCTCCTCTTACCTTATCCAGCCACAGGGTTCAGTTTACACGGACCCAATCTTCACCTCTCACGGTGGGCTCCGTTTGAAAAAAACGTCAGAGACTGGGGCCCCCACGAATAGGGGGATCCTGCAGTTCTGGACCTGTAAAGCACCCGGCTAGAAATTAGGCTAGAAAACCATTTTCTAATATGCGGGGTCCAGCTCTCTAAAAAGAGAAGCGTTACAGGTAAAACCTTGTTTCTTCGGACACGAGGCCCGGGTAACATCCAATTCGGCCACGAATGGATCCGGTCTTCCCGGCTTGCCACAGTATAGGATATAGGATATTCCCCTTTGTAGCTCAGCACAACTTTGCACATGCATCACCTAAGACACTGGCGTAAAAACTGAGGTATCCCTGCAAGGGGAGGGATTATATAGGGGGTTGAACTTTCTGATAGGGTGTGCCAGTGTCCAATCACCAGTGATACCCTATATAACCCATCAGTAATTACTGTGGCTCTGTGTCCTGTGATGTTAGAGAAAGAAAAAAACATTTATTCATACTCTATCTACAAATGGGCAAGTTGGATAGTCGAGCAAACCTATGTTCGCATCAAGCAACCCTATCATGTTAGGGAATTTAACATTTTAAGCGCCTCGTCATCTGAAGAGCAGTTTGAAATGAACATGGGTTTGCTAAACAAGTCACCATTTAGTGAACTGCCTATGTAAGATTTTATGATTACACTGCCTTAACTTATGTAAAACATAAAAGCAAAAATGATAATAAAGGATATGTTAAGAAAAATCTAGGTTTAGGGTCTGGACAGGATGTCCTTAAAGATCTGCTTTCAGCGACAAAACACACAGACATGCAAATGCACACGTAATAGCTGTAAGCAATGAATGATAGTGACTTCTAACCATATAGAGCTGGGCAGAGACAATTACCAAATACAAATCTTACATCATCTCATTATTATGATGAAGCCTTAAAACAATATCTCCAAGGTCCAGACTGTACAATTTAGTAAACAGGAAAGTACCAAATTTGACATCACTGATTAAGGCCAGGCATTTCTAACGCTTCATACACATTTCTGAAATCCACAATACATCAATTTTTAATAATTCCACTCTCTCAGCTCCATTAAAAAGATGGTAGGGGAAAGATTTTAGAGTAATTAATGATATAGTTAGCTGCTAAATATTAATAGGAATCGTAGTTCTGCATAAAATATAACATATAAACCTTGCCAATACAGACACACCAGTAATTAAAGTTGAATATGTAATTACGCTGATTTATAAGACAGGGAAAAAGTTACACTTTTCCAGGCTCTGTGTAAACCATTGGTAATAGTTAAAGTTGTATTTTATGGTTTTAATAAAAGGGCAATGCACTTAATTTAGTGCAAGTTCAGAGCTAGTTTGAAGATCATAATCAGTCAGATAATGACTATGTACATTTCAGGGTACTTTTATGGATATTGGCTCAATAAGGAGGATTTTCTGCTTTTGCATCCCTCGTAGTTATAGCAGCAGGACATTTATAAATAAAATGTGTCCTTTAAGGATCAAATGTAGACATCCCGCAAATAGGCTTTAAAGAAATTGAGATATATTTACATAATTTGTAATATACAATAAATGGAATTTACATGATCAACTAGAAAGCAAATCAGGCTGTGTTTTCAAGAAAAATGTCTACATTTTAAATCCATGAACATCACAGTAGTGGAAAGTCTGTTAATATGCTCTGTTATACTGTGTGCTTAATGAGTATTTATCAACACTTTTATTACTATCCTTCCTGTGTGTGTTTATATATATATATATGTAAATATATATATATATATATATCTATATAGATATATATATATATATATATATATTAATTACTAATAATGCTACTAACAGAGTTAGTAAAAGGGGGTTGATTAAAATATACTTGAATGTAAATATGAACAATAAATGAAATAGGGAACGGAAGTTTCAAAGACATGAAAAGAGGACTGCATACATCATGAAACAAAACATGTGGCCTTAATAGAGTATCTCTGGAAGAAAGAATTATTTTTCCTTTATCAAAAGGTCAAATACTAACTCTATATCAGTTTATTGTTCATGTGCAACAGAAATAAATATTCATTCTGAGTTAGAGGGATTTTTATTCACAGAATAGAGTTCTATATGTACAGTATTTGGAATCTGTGTGTACAGTTATCTCTTTCTCCTTCTAAAGCAATGTAATACCTCTCAGTTACACAAAGTTTGCCCTTGTGGAGCTAACCAATATTGTGTTGTTTCATTGTAGCTTGAGAGGAATATTGATTCCACAGTGGTTTGTTTAAACTAATATTATATAAGTTTAAACATATATACCCAATAAAGTATAAGCCAGTTTAACAGAGAAAAGTTTGTTGTGCTGAATTAGGTGGGCATATTTACCATAACTTACTATGATACCACCTTTAAAAAAAGTAAAAAATCCTTAGTGCAGATAACATTTTTTTATTCCACTTCTAATTGTGTTGACTTGCACAGGGGTGAAGTTATGACTTGTGTTCTATCTGAACCTTAGTATATATAGGACTATGCTTAATCTGCTCTACAGGTCCAAACATTTTTTTCTGTGATTTTATATAACTTATTAATTGAGATTGCAAGTGTTATCGCGTAGCTATTCAAAAAGTTCTCCAAGTAGAAAAACATGTCTAACAAATATCAATGTGGTATTAACTTCCTTGATCACTGTCACACAAACTCTGCATGCCATTTGAATATGTACGATAAACAGACAGCAGATTGTTTTGCTGAAGTATAGGGCTGGCCATAGGCGGATCGCAATTTTGATCCGCCTATGGGCAGGCTGGTTGTACTGAAGTTGATCCATCCATCCACTTCAGTACAATCAGCCTGTCAGCTTTTTTTTTTGTGTGTGTGAACACTACCGGTATCGGCTGGGAAATCTCCCACTGTCAGAATACAATAGCGCAGTGGGAGGGATTCTCCCATTAACACTGACTCTGTTGATAAGGGAATTCAGCATTTTTTTTTCTTTCAACCTGTGGTTGAAGGAGAGACAATTGTATATTTTATGGTTTGCTTAACTGAGTGTAATAATGTTCAGTTGCGTCTGGACTTGGAGCAGTGACCAAACGACACTAAAAATACATGCCCCTTCATTCTGATACTGAATTATATTAACTGTATATGTGTCAAACACTGTATATTTCCTGGGGCAGTGACACTGCCCTAGTTTCTGTAAGTTCCATGAATGGAGGTGTGCTGACAGCTTGGTGATCACATCAGCACACCTCCATTAAGACGGGTTCTCTGAAGTAATACAGTGTCACTGGCCCAGCAACTTAGCAGCGAGGGGCACACACACAGTAAATATAATCCATTAATTCAGTCCAGAGTCTAGATTTGATGACATGCACCACATGAGAAATGTAGTTAAGAGTTGGGCAGGAACCTGAGGTATCAGCTGTGGGTGCTGCTTGTTTTGAAAAGCTGAAAGTAAGGAAGATCAAATGCTGCTGGTACAGGGATGATGCAGGGGGATGCTCAGCTTCTCTACATTTAGGAAAAATAATTAGAACAGTACGATAAAATGATTTTATTGTTTTATGCCTGTACTGACTAGCTGTTTGCATGAATGTCTTTTTAAGTTCCTTTAAAATATCATGTTCATCTTGAATCAAGGATGGCAAAAAATTATACATAACATTAATATTTTGTGCTATGTACCTTCTCAACATCAAAGATGAGGAAATACAAAACATTCTCATGGTCAGGAATATTTGTATTATAAAAAAAAAAAAAGATGATTAAAATTTAGGATGGTTACAGTGTTGTATGAAAATAAAGGTTTCTCACTTATAGTGAACTGATATGGAGTCCTTTAGAGCTCTTAGCAGTTCAACATTCCCCACAATCCTTCAAAACTGCCTGTCTCTTCTTAGTTAGAACCACCAACTTTCAAACCGATCTGATAATGAGTGTCAGTGTAGTGGGTAATAAGGTACAATGCTGCATTCATAATAACACACAGTGCTTCATTCAGGCACACAAACATTGAAAATGTATATGAAATGATGGACACAAACATTTCATAAACCAGTGTTTTTCAACCAGCGTGCCACAGCAAAATGACATAAAACTGGCAGGACCTGTACTATCTGATGACACCATCGGTTGCTAAGGACAGGTCAGGCGGCCCTCACAGCCTTCTGTTTTGCCGGTAAGACCACACATAGCAGCAGGGAGGAGGGGAGAGCCGGAAGGAGGTGCGGTGGTGCTCTCTTCCTCTTCTCTGCATACAGCAGTTACAGGATCACTCTCAGATTAGATAGTACAGGGCATGATGGCCTCCCTTAACTCGGCAGCAACAATTGTGGGCAGTGGAAGGTAAGCAAACCCTGTTGTGGAATTAGAGGGATGTGGTTCAATGCAACAAGTGGAGAATGTGAATTGTTCCCCTTCCTATCATGTGACAGCACTGGTGCATGGTGATTGACCCAATGATGTATCATAGGGAAATGGAGAGAGTCATCGTCCTTGTATAACCTGCAACCAGAATGTCTCAGAGCTCACACAGGGGTATCTCCCCCCACTCCCAGGAACTGAACTGGTGTCAAAGGAAAGGTAAGTATGTGCTGCTAGGAAAAGGGAAATTAAAAGAAATCAGTTGTATTGCCCTACATAAATGGGTTTGTTTACTTTTTTTAAGCTTAAAGTAGAAGGCAAATGAAAACCTAATTATACTTAAACATGCTCCCACTCTCATTATAAGCCTATTTTATCTACCTTGGAAAAGGAAAGATCCTTATACTTCCCTCTTCTGAGGGTGCTCCAGTCCGATCACATGATTTGGTCCCAGGACCAGCTTCAATGTAGAGGAAGGATAGCTGACAACAGACCCCCCCCATAGTAAGCCTATGGGTGACATCATTGCCCAGGCTCTGCAGCTGCTGTCCGCAATCTCTTTCCTTCATTGAAGCCACTACAGGAGTGTTCATGTGACCTTGACTGGAGAGACTTTAGATTAGCTAATAATACAGATCTAGACTATTGACAATTGATTTTGTCCTTAGTGCCCTGTTAAATAAACTGGCCCATGCAGACAAAAAATACAGTGCCTATCATAAAAATATTGTTTGATGTGAGTGCCATACCTATAGGTCTTTTCTGTCACCCACGAAGCCTGGCCTAAATAATCCCGCTGTTTACATTCCAATGTCCTGGGTTATTCCAGGTTATGGTCGACAAGAAAATTGCTGCTAAGCCTTGTTCTTTGAGGATGGCTAATGTGATAATCTCTTTAGTTGTAATCAAAGATGGCAGCTTGCTGATCATTTTGTTGTAACCCAGAGTATGAGATGGGAAGGCACTATAGCAAGTATGCTCACTTCAGTGATGCTGGGAGCAAGCACCCAATAACTGCTGCATCCTTGAAATGAGCCAGGATGTAGGGATGTAAACTTCGGAAATATTTTGGTCAACCTTCATGGGTGAGAGAAAGGATATGGCATTTGGGCATTTGCATTAAATAACATTTTTTACAGTTAGCACAGTGTGTTTTAAACTACTGGTGTGCCTTTTTGCACGGGCCAGTTTACGTAAAATGTAAACTTAGCCTTAAAAGTGATTGTAAAGTCTCGTTTTTTTTCCTATAAAAATAGCAAACATGTTATACTTACCTGCTCTGTTGCAGTGGATTTGCATAGAGCAGCCCGGATGCTCCTCTTCTCGGGTCCCTCTTCTGTGATCCTGACCCTGCCCTCCTGTTCAGTGACCTCACAGCAAGCAGCTTGCTATGGGGGCACCCAAGCCGACTCACAGTTCTGTGTCCATTCAGACACAGAGCCCAAACCTGGCCACGCCCCCCTCCCCCCCTGATTTACTAACTGACTTTACATGACAGCAGCGGGAGCCAATGGTGCCGCTGCTGTGTCTCAGCCAATCAGGAAGGAGGATCTCAGACGGCTGAGACACTCGTGGACATCGCTGGACAGAGAGGGACCTCAGGTAAGTATTAGGGGGGCTGCTGCACACAGAAGGCTTTTTATTTTAATGCATAGAATGCATTAAGATAAAAAACATTCTGCCTTTACAACCCCCTTTAAGTATCATTCTATATTTTACATGTAAAATATTAAAGTATTTTCAGGTGTACTATTACATGAATGTACATTTGTGTACTTAACATAGCCATGACATTGTCTAACTCTCATTACTAATGTAAGCATATTAAGAGACCCTATCACCAACCTATGCATGTGAGGATTAAGCAGTCATATAAATCTACTCACAGTAAAATAGCTGTCTCTCCCTTTATTTTTCAAATTTGGGATGTTGGTGTGCTGAAAAAAAGCATCAATGCTCCTTATCTCCTCTGAAACTTCCCAGTAGTTCTGCTTTCCAACCTGGTGTTTCTGCACTCTCTTCCCGGCCTCAATGTCACTCATAATCAGCTGCAGTGACAGCTTTCTAGTGCGACAGCTAAGGAGGGTTCAGACTAGTATCCAAACATGCCCGAGCTCTTCCCTATTCATAATCCTGGCAGTAGCTGCAGAAGCCTTGAGTAGTCTGCAAAGACTCTCTGCTGCCAAGTGTATGAGTGACGTTAGAGCCAGGAAGGGGATGGAAAGGCAACAGGTAAGAACATGTAGCTTCAGGAAGTGAGGGAGGAGATGTGGGGGAGGAGATCCACAGCTATATTTCTGTGACTGTGAGTAGAGATGTACAGCTTAAACCTCACATGCATGGAGTGCTGACAGGTTCTCTTTACAATATATAATGAAATACTAAGCAGCAGTCCTAAAATGATTTGCAGGTGGATATTTGATTAATGGCATTGGGATTTCCAGCATAAACATTTTTAATCTGCAAGCAAGCAATTGGCAGTTGCATCTTGCATCTTTGTCATGTAACATATGGACAGAACACTTATCAGATTAGAACCTACAGGAGCATCATCATACAAAAAGTATCAACAATCTAGATTTTTATTTTTTAGCTCAAAACTGTCCTGGGCTAGGCTTGTTTCTCTGCTGTATGGGCAGCCAATGTTTCTCTGCTGTATGGGCAGCCAATGTAAAGAATTGGAGCAATTTTTCCAATCCAATGGATCTCTGTAGTATGCAGTGTTGATCACCTGAGAAGGTGTCTTGTTTCTATACATCATGAAACTGATGCACAAGTACATCAGAATAGTTTGTAATGTACTACAGATGCTAAACATAATTCACTGACAGTAATCATATAAAGCTGATGAACAACGCTGCAAAAAAAGAGCAGATATAGGATTTGATCATGTAAATGAGTCACAAGGGTGTAAAATGATGTTATGTATCTGATTAGCACATTATTACAAAACGACATATGTAACAGAAATGCAACATTTCTTATTTTTGATACACTTCCAAATCCTGTAAATGTAAGAGCCACAGCCTTTAAAGCTAAATGCACAGCATATTCACAACTGTGCATGCAAATATTGCCATCTTGTCAAGAAATGTACAGTACCTAAAATTAATGCAGAATTCAACAGCTAAAAAATCACAGAATAGCACTGGAGGAAAGAAAAATGACTGGTTTGATGATATCTGCAGTTACAGTTACATCCAGATGTGTTAATGTTGCCTGTTGAGGTAATCTGTACTCCATACATTAATTCCTAATGTGCAAAATGAATTTGTAATGTACAACAGGTAGCAGTTATGGGTAACAAAACTACCTGCTCTTTAAACAAAAAAAATCTACTTGTTTCTTTTGGTATATAGACTTTTTTCCAAAAATAAAAGTAATCAGCTTGTGAAAAATAAAATAATCTCATTGCTGGCATATAAATAAACAATCAAAGCTAGGCCTTGAGTCTGACAAGCTGAGAACATATTGTTACAACTTGGTAACACTACATCAGGAAAAGCATGATGTTGCCAACCTGCTTGTGGTGTTATTTAATAAGGTAATGCATAATGTAATGATTATGTTCATAGTGCTTTAATGAGTTTTATTTGGACTTTAGTCTCACGAGGAAACAGATAAATGGTTTGCATAACTGCATTTTACAGCAATTTATTAAATAAGCCCCATAAATTCCACCAAATATTTACAAGCGAGCACCACGCAGTTTAGTCTTTCTAGCTTATATATATTACTTGAACAGATAAAGCCGAATGGTTGTCATGGTTACTGCATTTTACAGTAACATTAAATAAGTCACATAATTTCTACCAAATATTTATATGAGAATGCCATTAAGTTGTTTCTAAGCTTTTATATAATAAAAACACAATGTACCTTTGGTGACGATAGCAACATTTAAAAAAATGTCATAATACTCCAGATCTAGTTATGAAGCATGACATAGCTGACATGGGTAAAATGACATAGGTAAAATGTAAAAAAAAAAAATGGCAAACTCAAGCTGACCATAGGACGCAAAAATGCATAAGCAAGCAGGGAAAGTTATAAGCAAGTGTCAACTTTTCCAGAAAAGTTAAACTTGAACTGCCACTTCTAAGTCTCTATTTTAGTTTCCCAATGAATAGGATAGCCTCAATGAACAAAAAGTAGAAGGGTGGGGGCATAACCATGCTTGACTTACAGGAAACATTCAGATTTTTATACAGTAAGTCCCCTACTTACAAACAAGTTCCAGTCCGGGAGCTCGTTCGTAAGTCCAACTTGTTTGTAAGCCCAACAAAGATAAGTGCTTGCGAGCACTTATTAGTGTGTTCTGGTGGGGGGAGTCCCCCTGTCAGAACACAATAGCACAGCTGGGGAGATCGCTGCACCAACAATGTTTGTGTTGGTACGGCGATTTGTCATTTTTTTTTTGTTCAACCCGCTGGGTTGAACAAAAAAAACTGTGCAAACACACATTTGCATCTTTGAAAGTTTGCAACCCGAAGGTTCGTATGAAGGGAACTTACTGTATAATTTCAACTACCTAGATCTCCAAATGTACTAATAACTTTGGTCATTAGCAGTTTTAACTGAAAGTAACTTCTGCATGTGCTTTTTTTCCATAAAATGCCCAGGTTTGAAAGAAATCTGACCTTAAGAATACACTAGTTTATGCACTTACATGTGTGGTTGTGGTGAGCAGCCTGGACTGCTGTTTCCGTTGCTGTCGATGTGATCCAGTGAACCATTGAGGTCTTCGTGCACAGCCTGTAGTAAGCCAGTGGATGCATTGTTTATCAAACCTGGGTTACTCAGTAAAGGTAAACTGCTTTCTGCCAGAGCAGCCTGGTAGGAATAAAATGGAGAAGGATGATTATTTTCAAAGACCTATTTCTTAACAAGCATAGTCAGCCTTTGACCTTTGTGACACTACTATTTATCTGAGGGAGGGCAGCACTTGACGTATAACATCTGCACAGTAAACCCCTAGTACATCTTTGCATTTGTTTACTCTGTTTTCTAGCTTACTGCCAATTCAGTGCATTAAGGGCTGTAATGGTAAGTTTAGATTACTTTCAGCATAATACACTAATCCTCCCATTGGAAATGTATTGGTTTAAATCACACAGAATTAATAGCAGCAGCTCAGTCAGACACACTGAGAAAACATGAGTATTCCAAAACTTGCCACAGGGTGTCCTTCTTGCCACTTCACATCAAAAGTAATAGAAATTAGGAACAGAGCATTTTTTCTATATAACTAACTGTACCTGCTAAAACTAATAAAGGAAAGTATGATAGATAGATAGATAGATAGATAGATAGATAGATAGATAGATAGATAGATAGATAGATAGATAGATAGATAGATAGATAGATAGATAGATAGATAGATAGACAGACTTACCTCCTGTGATAACCTAACTTAATCCTTAAACTCACCCTAACACTTAATTATCCCCTTAACAGAACCATAAAAGTCAACATAACCCTTAAAGTTAACTTTTAACACTTGATTTACCAATAATACTAAACCGTTTAAGTGGAGCTAGCATCAAATTATTTTTTTCATGTTAGGCGAATGCATACTAAGCAATATATCGCTTTACTACTAATAGGTATTTAATACTATTTAGAGATCTATTTTTCATCTATTTTTCTTTCAGGTCGTCACCATCTTTGTTCGAGCACTATCCCAGGTGAACATCTACTTTCTAGAGACTGAGGTGTAAGGATGGGCTCAGGTGTGTTCGCAGCTCCACATGCCTGTGCCCGCCAGGAAGCTTACACTGCGCAGCGCTAATCACAGGCATAGAGACATTTCCTGATCTGTGCAGCCGCTGATCGGGAAACGTCTCACTGCCTGTAATTAGCGATGCGCAGTGTAAGCTTCCTGGTCAGCTCAGGCATGTGGAGTTGCAAACACGCCTTAGCCCATCCTTACTGAGGTGCTGGCTTAGATATCATAGCTAAATCATGTTACCTGTGCAGTTCTTCATTCACAATTGACTAAAACGAATCAGCTCCTTGCTGCCTACCACATTTTTAGCTAGAAAATTAAAAAGTTACAGTCTGAACGTTGAGGCAGAGGAGACTGAGGAAATGCTCCTTCCTGTCAGAGTCTGATGGCCTTCATCTCAGTCTAGGCATAGTCACTTGTCTGAAGCTGAACAGCTCCTTTTAAATTAAGTGAGAGGCACTTTTTTGAAAATGATATACTTGGTGCATATTCTGACATATCCTTTGTTTATTCATGCGGATTTGTAAAGGTACTGCTAGCTCTACTTTAGGCAAATCTGGAAATGTAACCCTTTACCTGATTTTAACACTTAACTCCTAACCAAACACTAAAAATAATACTAATTGTGAAGCCTACAACATAACGCAACATGACATGTCAAACATTGGCACAGGCCGCCGCTGTTGACCTCCACAGTAAATGGTAGTTACCATATTGTCATGCTGATCATCTTCTTGGCATATACAGCCTTGTGCGTTTACTCTGACTTTTCTGAACTACATAATTGGTATGGGTCAGCAAGTCTGAAGATACTGAAGCCGCGGGGTCTGCACGACAGCCAGGCAACTAGCATTTTTGAAAAGCGCAAACGCAGTCCCTATATTAATTTATCCTGTCACGTTACTGTAAAAAAAATAGAACAAAAAAACTTCCTTAATTTTAACCCTATTCTTAATAGTCAACACTGGCCCTTAATGTTAACCCTATTTGTACCCTTAAAGGATAAATTCACCTTTTAGGAAAAAAATAATACATGCACATATTTTCGCAGGAAAAAAATATGTATTTATTATTTTTCCTACAGGAGTCTGCAAAGCTTTGCACCTTGATCAGTGGGTTGCGGAAGCAATGTTAGACTCCTGAACACTCTCCCTTCAGCTTTCTGCTTCTATCTCCGTGGACTTTCAGTTTGAACAATGGAGGAATGGACTACAAGTACACTGATCAGCATGTCTGTAGTTCATTGAGAACTACAAGCCACCTGCCGTAGTGGTAGACAGGACTTGTAGTCTCTTTATTTGCAAATCACTGTGAATAAATGATGCGGCTGTGTGGGCCGAGCCTTGCACAGCTGCACTGAATTTAAATGAGAAAAGTGGCTGGGGGGGGGGGATCCCCGGGGGAAGATGCAGCAGGAGCTGGAACATGTTATATGTTACACCCTAAATACAGGTATAACAGGTAACATGTTCTTTAAGGTGAACTTAGACTTTAACACTGACCTTTTGCCCTCTGAAACACTTCCTCAAAGTTGACCTTATTCCTATCCTTTACATTCAATTAAAACCTCTAAAAACTGACTCTAACATTGATCCCTAATGCTCATTAAACCCATAAGCTTACAGTTCTATACCAAGAAAGCTAGAGATGCAGTATACAGTATGTTGTGTGTTACAAGTAAAATAAAAATGACTTCAGATTATGTTACCTGTAAACTTGCATTGAGAGCTGCACCATAGCCGAGGCTGGTAGGTATGTTTTTGACTAATGTAGGACTACTGCAAAATAAATAAAAACATTTTTTGAATAAAACAATTGGTCTGATTGTGCAGTTCTAGCAAAATGACAGTAAACTAAACCTAACTTCAAAAGTATTCAAGATACAATATAGCATGAATGCAATTGTTGCTGTACAACAGAAATGCAGATTCAGGTCAACCTAACTTAGTCTCAATACAGTCACAAACATTTGCTTGTAAAAATTAGCATGTCACAACAAATAAAATCCTAATCTTAAAAAAAAGTGAACATGTGGGTAGAAAAAAAATCTATACTTGCAACACAGTGGGGGTTATTTACTAAAGGCAAATTCACTTTGCACTACAAGTGCAAAGTGCACTTGGAAGTGCAGTCGCTGTAGATCCGAGGGGGACATGCAGGGAAAATAAAAAACAGCATTTTAGCTTGCACATGATTGGATTATAAAATCAGCAGAGCTTCTCCTCATTTCAGATCTACCCCTCAGATTTACAGCGACTGCACTACCAAGTGCACTTTGCACTCGTAGTTTGCACTTGTAGTGCAAAGTGGATTTGCCTTTGGTAAATAACCCCCAGTGTGTTTATTCAGTGTGTGGCCCTCTCTGGCTGGCCAAAAACTAGATTCTTCTTGCTTCTAAAGGCCCGTACACACGATCTGACTTTTTGACAACAAACATGCAAATTAGCTGTTTTGGAGCAACATCCGAGCGTGTGTACGCTCCATCGGACAAACTTTTTCTGTTTCCATCGGACTTTTGTTGGCTGTGCGAACGCACAAATTTTTCGGCAACAAAAGTCAGATGGAGCACAGTCCGATTGTGTGTACACAAAACCATCTGACTTTTGTAACTACAGTACGCAGCTGTGAGAATCTGGTTCCTGGCGACAGGGTACTGTACATCTCGCGCTGGCTGCAATAGAAAAAACACATTTTCCTACTGTGGCGGGCGCGAGAGGAAATTCCCCTTCAGGAACATACCAGGCCCTTCGGTCTGGTATGGATTCTAAGGGAAAACCCCCACATTGAAAAAACGTTGTGGGGGCCCCCGACAAAATCCATGCCAGACCCTTATCCGAGCACGCAGCCCGGCCGGTCAGGGAAGGGGGTGTCGGACGAACGAGCGCCCCCCCTCCTGAACCGAACCAGGCCGCATGCCCTCAACATGGGGGGGGGCCCTTTAGCTGAAAAACCACGTGATTTGGTGAAAGTTGGCTGAAAAAGTTCTGCCGTGTGTATGCAATACAAACTTATGGCCAACGCCCTTTGTACAAAAATCCAAGGGAAAGTTTATACAAAGTCCTATCGTGTGTATGAGGCTTAAGGCAACTTTACTCTGTGTACAGGACTTGCAAGATATCCACTTCGCAAACTCCTGTGGCAGCTTGATTTTTTGGAAGTTTTTTTGTATTTGTAAGGATTCAGTAACAATTCTGTAACTAATCACTATTGAAATGTACTCGAAAAAAAGTCCATATTGTTCTAAGCTATAAATGAATTATAAGAAAATGTATGCCGTAATATTGTATGAAACAAATTATTACTATTGGCTAGGTGCAATTAAAATATGAACCCTTGACTTGGTTATTAGAAAATGGGAGTTTCCAAATACTAGAAACATAACAAGAGTTATCATGATGAATAACATGATTTAGAAGACTAAACAGAGCACACTTAAGTTTCACTTCTATTTCAAGTGAAACAACAAGACTTGGCAATATATTTCAGAGGTCTATATGTAAAGCACAATAGGACTGCTATATATCTGTTATACTACAATATACATGTTATACGATAAACCCTGTAAGACTGGTGTCTCCCCTCAAGTGTGACTAGTCCCCAATAGTCTACTTCAACATATGCCTATAACACTAATGCTGAAAGTGGCTAAAAGCAGTAAGAGTGGGGGTGGGGCGCTCAGTATCTCATGTTTATGGGCACATTACAAGCTGATTTATTGGCTCTGTATCAACTGGTCACTGTAACAACAACTGTTGCATGAGGCGCAACAATCCAATTGAGTAGTTATTTATACTGAACATATGTTGGAAATGTAGAGGTGATTTCACAGTCAGACCTTAAATTGTGTGGCCACCCTTTGATTATATATATATATATATATATATATATATATATATATATATATATATATATACAGGCGTGGTCAGGCATTGGTAATCTGTTTCCATCTCATCCTTCTAATTACTAACAAATATGGATAATACAGGTAGTGTGGCTGATCAGTTTCGAGCACTTACCGAGCCTAATGAACCACCGACTGTATAACTAAAATGTGACAGCAATACAAGGGATGAGTTGGCAATGTTGATTACCAGTTCTTTCTGTGGCACCTATAGAACTTCCAGCCTAATGCATAAACAGGTTATTATTTTACAAAGGGCTAGTAAAGCCTTTTTCAACCAGGGTGCCTTGAGGTTTCTTCAGGGGTGCCTTGGCATAATGCCTAAAAATGTATCAAATTTGTATACAAGCCAGCAGGTGGATCAAGCCTGCCCTTTAGTTACACAAAGCCGCGGGTTTTCAGTATGCACCATTACAACTTTCTAGACACTGGCATCCTAACAACCAATGACATCATCAGTTGACAAGGAGGATGTCTGTCACCTCCACAGCATCCACGATTGACCCTCCTCTGCCTCTCTCCCTCAGCACTGGGGTGACCTTAGCTAACTGATCTCTGCTCTCTTGCAGTGAGAGAGTAGCTAATATGTATTCAAGTACACAACTTCAAGGAAAATGTTTGCATACCAACCTAAGCTATACTGGCTTAAAAAAATAATATTAATATAGCAATACAGGTGAGAAACTGTATCATGAGAACACACACACTTTTTTCTTTGGTTCATACATGCTCAGCTATGACATGCTGAGGAGGGAGGAGAGTACTCTCATAGGTAATGTTTTTATCTTCCACATGTACCTACATCTTGTAGATACAAGTACTTCAAACAGTGTTTTGTCATAAAAAAAGCTATTTTTAAAAAAAAAAAGATTATAAAGTTCTATTTGTTTAGTGCTTGGTGAAACACTTTACTGCATGTAACAGTGTAAGAACTAAACCTAGATGCTAGACTAGTTCTAGTTCATAATAAAATTAAAAATATATTTGTTTGGTGGTCTGTGTTCTCATTGTAAACCATGTCAGATGTTTTTATATGTATATATAAGACAGCAAAGCGTCTGGTAGTTTTTAGAGACAATTATATTTTATCTGTTATTAACATAGGTACACAAACCTATGTTAATAACAACTATCAAACATACAGCTTTATGTTGCTAGGTTGATTCACTAAAGGAATATAGACGTTTCACTTTGCAAGGGTAATTTCACTTAGATTAGTGAATTAGGGGAAGCTCTTCTGACTGCAACCATCCAATCATATGGAAAAAAAATCTATATTCCCTTGCATATGATTGGGTATTCTTTGCAAAGTAAAATTTTACCACATTCACTAAAGTAAAAATTCCCTTGCAAAATGAAAAATCCCTTTGTTAAGCAAACAGCCTAAATTTTTTTACTAAATCAACCCCAGTGTGTTGTCAATCCTACTTATCGTTTAGGAAATTACTGCTACAAGCCTGTTGATGTAGTGGTTTTCAAACAAAAGCAGTGTACTGATCGAGCCAGTGGTAATCAATGCTGATTAGCTTGGATGATGTCTGACCTTTCCTTCTCCTTACAGTAATGTGGGAAGTATATGTATGCAACAAATGAACAACCACCTATATTTTTAGTGTAAAGTAAAAAAAGTGCTTTCTTATTAAATCTCATGTGTTGTCTAATGCAAATGAATCTATAAAAAAAATGAAGAAAAAAGAATGAGCAGTATTTTAGTAGTTTACGAATAAAAATAGATTTAATCTTAATTATTTAATGTTTTTATGTGGCTTTTTAAGATTTACACCTTGAAGCAATTGTAGATAGCTTTATAACATTTTTTTGACAATTTGGGGTATGCACAGACTGCTAATTACAAAATATGACAATGGACAGGAAATAGTTTGTGAATGCTCTTGTTTTTCAGTGTCAGGATCTTTATGCACTTAAAAAAAATGTTCACCTAATTACAGTGCAAATGAAAAAAAAATAGAATTTTATGGTAATTTGGTGTTTTATTATGGTAATCCTGAGCTTTTAATATGGATTTTTGGGTTTCAAATAATATGCAATACTCTAAATCATTTTAAACGAAAACCTGGCTCTTTCGTTATATTTATCATCATTAACCTGTCAATTCATTTCCATTCCTCAAATCATTGTTAACCTTAATAAGCCCAGACTCTTTTGCATTTGACCCCTGTGGAGCAAAGATCATGCTTGACGTCTGCTAAACACTGGTGGACAATGGCAACAGATATTTATCATCATATATACCCATAATGGAGACATACCCAGTGATTTTCTGTGACCTTCTTTTCTGATATTCTGCTTCATCTACTGTCCATACAGCCCCTTTAACGTTCTCCACTCGTACAAAACATTTGTGCAGGCTGAGATTGTGACGTACAGCATTCTAAATAAGACATATGAAAGAGGCTCTTCCATTAAATAATCCACAATTTGTTGGTACAGATGCCATGAATTAAAAAAAAAAAAAAAACATTTCATATTTTGCTACAGCATGGACCAAAGTTAAAAAAAAAAAAAAAAAAAAAAGGACTTACTTGACCTACACTATATGAACCTTTCAAGCTATTTTAATAATAGCTATGTCAGAACCTTTCTTTCAGTGAGCTGGTCTAAATTGCAATATCTGTACAAATTACAGTATCTTTGAAAATGCCAGAACAATTAGGTCAGCTCAGCTCTGTCCCTGATCAAGCACTCGGGGACAGATGAAATGTCCAAAGGAACCAGTCCTGCTTGAGGTATTAACATGCTAAAAAGGCTACAGTGACACGTGTTAATTTTGCACAAAGCTTTATGCAAATAAGCTCAAAGGCATTCTTTTCATCCCACAATAATGAAATGACAGAGTTTGTTTATTCAGTATTATTAGATGCCATATTCTAGTTACAGTTTAATGTTTTCTGACTACTGGCTTATCTGAGTGATGGGTAAGCATTATAGACATACAGCTAAAAATATACACTACCCAGGACTTCATTTATTGTTCTGTAGTGATAACACTAATAATAAAATATAATATATTCAGTCCTCTCTTTTTAGTTAACATTCTGCACAGAATTTTTGAGGCTGCGTTTTCATAAGCTATGATGCTTACAGAGTATTTTCAGATGAACAAGTACCGGAAACAGTCTAAAGAAACCAAGTTAGCTTATTAATGTTCAAGTTAAATATAAAAAAAAAAAATTGTTTTCTCAGATAGGTGTATCTATAGGTACAGATAATGAAAATTGTATCTATTAAGCTTATCGGTTTCAGGAAAAGTATCCATCTAAATAAGATTACTGTTATAAAGGGGTTAAATATAGCTGAAACATTTATGGAGGGGATCATTAATCTGACATATTTTTATTCGGATTCTTCTGCCGTATACTATCAAGTCAATTCGGTAATGACCTAATTCTTATTTCTTGAATATGAAACAAAGTAATTTTGATAAAGATTTCTTTTTATTTGCACAAAGACAAGCTTCTGGCTTGCTTTAAGAGGAGAATTCTTATAAAAAAAAAAAAAGCATAAGCAGATCTAGCATCTGACCTGAAATCCAAGGATTTGATTGATCTTAATGCCCATGGCTCGGAATATGATAATTTTAATATTAATGAGCAAATGAGCAGTTTTATTATGCATGCGATATAGTTAGAACTAATAAGCTGTTCAGAATGAGTTTTGCTGGATCCCCGAGCTGTGGAGATGAGACCAAGCTAAGATATTAAATCACCTTTCATTTCTTTTTAAATTTCTTTCAGTAAATCAAATGACAGAAAATTCAGTACAATCTCTAATGAGTAACAATAGAAAATGCAAATCTTTAACATAAATATTACCTATTGGAAAAAAAAGTCATTAAGTAGATTCTGGACAGGTTCCTGTAGTTGTTTTTTTTCCCCCCACTAAACAAAACATGTGCCCATTGGCAGTGCCTAAATACAACAATTGCATCACTTTGCAGTGCCACACAGCAGCTAATAACTTCTAAACATTTTGTAAATGAAAAGCATTATAAACCTTTCACACACATATATCTGTAATCGGCTGCCAGATTCATTTGCATTTTAAATCCAAATTAATTCACTTTAGCATATCTCACAGTTGAAAATTCTTAGTATGCTGATGAGTGCTTTGCCGCCTCTGTTCTGCTCAGCTACAAACATTCTCCCCTTTTGTATGAAATGGCTTGTGGCTAATTGATGTTTCTGACTGCTTTTTGAAATGAAAATAAAACAGTTCACTTAGACTGTGCTGAGTACCCTTATCTTGCCAGACATTGCTCTCTACCAGAAATAGATGCATATGACGAACATTTTTTAGCACCCTGCAGGAACCAGACAATAAGGTTGTTTGGACAGGGCTATAGATGAACTCTTTTGTCTAAGTAAATAAACTGCATTTATGTCCTGACAGGATAATATTCACTTTACTTTCTTTTTAGTTCCAGCTGAGTAGCCCCAGCCCTCACTACAGTGGCAGATCCACTCTGTATGATGAGCTATGATGTGTACAAAAGGCATAGACCAAGACAAAACCTACAGCCTCCATTTGTTGCACAAGGCAAACAGACATTTTTCAAACTAATTAGCCAATAATATGCAAGAGAAAAAGTAATATAGTGCGACTAACAAAGGTGTTGATGATTGAGTGCTCACACTGTAATTAGTGTGTCAGGCCCTCATTTCTCTGCCAAGCCTCTGCTATTAATTGCACCAAATTAGAAAACGATATCAGAGGCAAAATTATTCTTTCACTTGTCATTTTGAGAGAGAGAATTCATTCCATTCAAGAGGCAGGTTAAAAAGAGGGGACGCAGATACTAATCTGCTTATGTCATGGAAATAAATGGTCCTTGTGCTATCAGTAAGCACTATGTGAGCCATCTAAAGCTGCTCGAAAGTAGTTACCTTCCAAGTTGCTGCATTACGCCTGAAGTAAGCAAACGTCCGTGTAAACCAGCTGTAAATTTCATTAAGTGTTAACTGCATGTCAGACGATTCCATGATAGCCTGAAATGAGACAAAGATGCGTAGTGACATTAAAAAAGACTCTCTAACTAGACCAGATGTCATTTGTAACACTGTGTCATCTTGAGATAATAACATACATTCGTTGAATGAAAGTTCACTTTCCTTGTACTTACCTGCCTTATGAGAGTTGCATATGTGAATGGAGGACGGACATCTGCATTTTTATAAAACTCGTAGTTTGGGGCAATTTCTAAAACATATAAGAATAGTGTTAAGCCTAATAACTTTACATACCAAATACAAAACTGATATCATGTGTAAGCATAAAATGTAATTTATTCATAAAAAATCATTTGTTTTAGGTTATATATTGGAAAAACTGCCATTATTTTATTCATGCCAAATCTCCAGGATTAAATCTAGCCATGTCTTTCTTCTGCATCAAAATAGTATATCAGGAAAACTAAGGCTTTATTGAAAATTCTAAAAGACATGTATATCTTAATTTTAACCACTTCAGCCCCGAAAGATTTGGCTGCTCAATGACCAGGCCATTTTTTGCGATACGGCACTGCGTCGCATTAACTGACAATTGCTCGGTTGTGCGATGCTGTACCCAAACAAAATTGACGTCCTTTTTTACCCACAAATAGAGCTCTCTTTTGGTGGTATTTGATCACCTCTGCGTTTTTTATTTTTTGCGCTATAAACAAAAGAAGAGCGACAATTTTGAAAAAAAAAAAAACACAATATCTTTTACGTTTTTCTATAATAAATATCCCACATTTTTTTTCAAAAAAACTAATTTTTTCCTCAGTTTAGGCCGATATGTATTCTTCTACATATTTTTGGTAAAAAACAAAAAACGTAATAAGCGTATATTGATTGTTTTGCACAAGCGTTATAGCATCTACAAAATAGGGATAGATTTATGACATTTTTATTACTATTTTTTTTTACTAGTAATGGCAGCGATCTGCGATTTTTATCGGGACTGCGATATTGGACGCTTTTGATACATTTTTGGGGCCACTGACAATTATACAGCGATCAGTGCTCTAAAAATGCACTGATTACTGTATAGATGTCACTGGCAGGGAAGGGGTTAACACTAGGGGTGATAAAAGGGTTAACTGTGTTTCCTAGGTGTGTTCTAACTGTAGGGGGGATGGGACTGACTAGGGTAAGAGAGAGATCGGTGTTCATATTTAGTATGAACACATGATCTGTCTCCTCTCCCCTGAAAGAACCGGGATTTGTGTGTTTACACACAGATCCCGGTTCTCACCCTGTCACAAGCAATCGCGGGTGACCGGCGGTCATCGTGCCCGCCAGGCACTTGCATCGGCTCCGGGCACACGCTGCAGCTACATGCTGCAGGCACACGCGCCCCTAGTGGCCAAAAGGCGAAGCGACGTAAGGTAATGTTTTGCCCAGCAGTGCCATTCTGCCGCTGCGGCGGCTGGTCGGCAAGCAGTTAATATCTAAATAAGAATCAGTAATAAAAAACATTCCCTAACTTTTGTTTATTTAATTAAAGTTGAAACATATCAAATGATAAGTATACCTGAGGACATGGGTATATTGTATTTGTCAGAATGTCTTCTTCGAATGGCTCCAACATTAGGTACACTGGCCGGCGTGATTACGGAGGGTCCCTGGGTAATTGGAGTGACAGGTGCAGTTGGTGTGGTTGGGGTTTGAGGTAAGCTCTGAGGGGATGTGTCCAACATGTTTTTAGACATGGTGACACTGGACACTAGGTTTAGCTGTAGAAAAAAAACATGCAAATACGTCAGAGAAAGAAAAAAAAACTGTACTCATAATATATTTAGGACAGAGCAAATTGGTTTAATATTTAAACTTTGAACATGCTGGTACCCCATTGCTGCAAGGGAAAATAACCTATTATAGACAATTATCACATTTTATGATATGAACCTTATTAGAGAAAAAAGAGAGAGATTATCTAATATTCAAAACAACATGTTAGCCAAATTGTGTTCAGCAGTCCTGAGAAATGAAGTGCATACTGATCAGTGAATTAGTTACCTTCAAAATAGTGAAAATAAATCAGAGATCCAAAGAGAAAAAACCTTAAATAAAAGTTCACATTCTGACCATGCTATAGTGTTTGTTCTTAGTCCTAAATCTCAGATGAGAAGCTCCAACCAGCTGGAAAATCTTACACTGACCTTTAGTCTCCTTGCTAATTTGGTGGAATGGTAATGACATTACTACATATTCAAACAAAATTGTCTTAATTGCAAATTAGCCAGAGGAGGCTGAAATTTTTCAAATTAAATCTGATTGAAGATGGGGAGAGGGAAATGGTATTTCCTCACTAACAATCATTTGTGGCATGTGTTAACAAATATAATGAAATGTCAAGTTTGCCAATTCCACTGGAAAGATCATTTTCAATTTGTGATTACAGTGTCACTTATTGCTGATATACGCTAGAAAGTGGGTGTCAGGGTAGAGAAAGGGAAAATAGGTGCGAATATATGCAATCTGTTCTAAAATGTATCATCTATTAATCCCCTCAGTGAACTACTGCTCCTCATTATCAAAAAAAAAGAAAGAAAAAAAAAAAGAAAAAGAAAAAAAAAAAAAAACTCATCACCTCTACCACACCTCTTTGGCCATAAATAGCATCCAATTAGCAAAATTTAAAAGGAGTGCAACACTTGCAATGATTACAGCCATAATCTGAATTGTATTCATCTGGGATAATATGTGGGTAATTTGATTCATAGCCCTACTTAACCCCTTCACGCTCCTCCAGAACGGCAAGTGTTAAAATGCCTAGACTGATGCTTGTATTAATAATTATTTGTCTGCACACTGCATTAGCCTTTCACCTAAACATAAAATTCAGCTGCTACTGTATGGAATTTGGCAACACCTGCCCCTTTTAAATCCCAAACATTCTTTCTGAGAAACAATATTTTAATAGGGAGAAATGGTGTGTTCAGCATTGATTGATCTTTCTTTGTGGATTTGTTTTACACATTTAGTCAGTGGTGAGATTTGTTAGGGAAACAAAAATTAACATATGCCAGCTAATTGTTCCTCTTTCCTGGGAAGCAGCCAGAAGAAGCACATTAGCAGGCTAATAATAACGACTGGCACCCTGAAGGCATCCCCAAGTGCATCTGTTCCCAATAAACCACAAACTGTTATTCAGCTCCCACTCAAAGCCAGCAGAGTGAAATGGGAATTCTTTGTTACGTACATAAAAAGGCTGAGATGATATGACTAAATGCTGTACTTCATGCATTTAGAACACCAATTGTATGTACTTGTTAATATCATCTTTCAAACCCTCTACAACTGCTGGTTACAATATGCTTTAATCTGCATGTTTAGGAGATGCACGCAGAAAAATGTAGACCAGTACCAGGCATTGTATAAAAGTACTTTTACTTATACATACCAACAATAATACTAATAGGTTTAATAATATAGTCATGTGAAAAAGTAAGTTCATTTTTTCATCATATTTTAACAAGCAAACATCATATCTTCATTCAAACAGTGCCTATAGATGAAGGTGATATGCATTAACAAATAATATATAAATTGACATGGCGTGTTCATTCTCAAACTAAATTAACGAAAATGCTAATTTATTATGTAGAACAAGTAAGTGAACCCTTTGTTTATCCCCACTTTAAATCCGTATGTTATAATCAGGTGTTCATATTTAGGTGCCAGTGATTAGAATGTCCTTATGGAGAATGCCTTTGGAACCTTGTTTAAGGGCCCGTTTACACCAGAACACAGTGCAGAAAAGGCAAGTTCTGTGCATGTTTCCCGCACTGCACAATGTGCTGCCCTTGTGACATGAGCATGGGCGCAAATTTATTTATGGCACTCTAAATGCATCCTGCAAACGCAGCACGTTTGTGACCAGCAAACCACATGGTACTGCAGTACCATGCAGTTTGGTGTGGCACAATCTGAAATGTAGTGCTTGCACTACTTTTTCTGTATTCTGGTACAATTGAAAGCCCATTGAAAAGAATGGACTGTCAAAACCATAGAGCAGGCATTTCAATGTGAACGGGCCCGAAACCTCAGGTCTCTTGTACGTGAGCATCTAAGAAAGTTTAATGTACATTCTGGCATATTTTCCCCACTCAGGAAGCCCAAATGCTGCATACAGCTGCCCACAGACATGAAAGACTATGCATGGGTGTACTTAAGAAAATGCTAATACTTGGGAAAAATTTCTATTTTATGCGTACGCCTGTACACTCATGTTTATGCGAGCATCGGCGTATACCCAAGTAAAGCCATGCACAACCATTTATGTCTATGGGCATCCTGGGCTTCTGGAGCAGGGATTAATTCTCTTTGCTATTGAGGTTTGTTATCACCATGCCAAGAATAAAAAAGAGCTCCCTAAGGCCCCCAGAAAAAAAGGTTATGAATGCATAGGAGTCTAGCAAGTTTAAAAGATCAGCAATGTATTTGAAATCAATGGTGACATTGTAAGAAAAATAATCTGCAAGTGGCATAGATTTGAAATGATGGCTACTTTTGTACAGGACTGACAGCCCCCCGAATTCATTCCAAGCTGTTTCATGCCAAAAGAGGTCTCTAAGAACCCCAAGATTACACTGTGGGATCTGATGAAGATAGAGTTGTTTGGCCACAAAAAAAGTAGACATGTTTAGTGCAAGTGAAAGCGAGCATTTCAGAAGGACCACTGGGAAGCAGGCTGGTGGAAATGATTTGGGGTTACGTTGCTAATCAAAGACCTGGTCAGCTTGCAGTCATCTCAGGAACTATGAATTCTGCATCATATAAAACCATGCTTAATGAGAATACGAAGCCCTTTATTGAGACGCTGATTAGCCGTCAAGCTGAATACACGGCGCTCATGGTTTGGCCTGATTAGAGGGCTTACCTCCCTAAGGTGCTGGTCCGTGTTTTATCTTCATGCTGCACAAGCAGACCACCAAACTGCACCTATACTAGGCTATCGATCAATATTTCCTACCTGCCAGTACCGTGTTGCTATATAATCTGTGGTCTCTGGATGAGACCCAGGAAACCGTGCTTGCTGGTACTCTCTGGCATCTCCTATCGTTTGTTTCATGCATGAATTGCATGTGCTCCTGAGGAAGCGTGCTCCTACGCGCAACATGTTGAGCAACTAAAAGTTCATGTATACCCGGACTCACAACTTGACCCGTACGTTTGCTTGTTCACACCTTCAACAGAATCACGACTATGGGAATTTAATTTCCATACTGCTGGTTATACTACCAGCTCTACGTATTGTATGAAGTGGGGTTAAGGTTGCGTGCGGGATATATATTATTAATCCTACTGAATTTTATATGCCTTTTATGTACTCAATAAATCAACGTTATCATTTTTAGAAAATCTACTTGTGTGCATATAAAGTCCATTCCATAGTTCTTCTAGAGAATAGGAAGCCATTTATTTGAAAGTTGAACCAGAAATGGATCTTCCAACCAGGTAATGATCCGAAGCACGCTAGCAAATTTTTAGTGTCTCAAAAAGAGGAAAATGGAGGTGTATGGTCTGGTCTATCAAGCCCTGATTT
Organism: Lithobates clamitans; assembly: GCA_037952925.1. Lineage (NCBI taxonomy): Eukaryota > Metazoa > Chordata > Amphibia > Anura > Ranidae > Lithobates > Lithobates clamitans. The sequence continues at coordinate 348,520 of JBBGZY010000758.1, read as the reverse complement.
TCCACCAGGGCTGGAAGGGAAAAAAATCACTTGATTCCCCCATCAACAGTCAGTGCTGATGGGGGAATTCCGCCCACAGTCCTATTGTGTTGTCCTGGCGGGGGGAGTGTGTGGTGCCTTCTCAGCTGGCAGAACAAGATTACTGCTAGCGGCTATAGTCGCCAGCAGTAATTGCATGTAAAAAATCCAACAGGCTGGTTGTACTCTAGTCGATCAATGGACCGACTTCGGTATAATCAGCATGCTCATAGATAGATCGAATCTCAGCCTGCTGAACCAGCCGAATTTTGATCCATGTATGGCCTGCTTAAGACTCCAGGAATTTAGAAAGCTTGATTACTACTATGTAGTGAATAGCTTGTATTGTGCATTAACATGAATAACAGGATATCAGATTACATACACACACAGATACCTGCCTCTCTGCTAATGTAGACCGTTTCTAATTTTCAATCTGTAGTCACTGACAAGAAGTGCAGAGGCTGTGTTTAACATTTTGTGCAAACACTGTATGAGAAAAGCACCCTATGTAAAATGGTGATTTGTTAAATAGAAATTTTATGCATATATTAAAAAAACATCCGAAACATGTTTATAAACACTTACAAAAACATATAAAATTGACTCATACTATTATGGTGTCCCTTGAAAGAAGTTTTCAAGTTTTGGAGAGATGGCTTCACTGAAGAGAAAGCCAGCACAGCATTTACAAAAAAAAAAATCACGATTCAATCAATTCCTACAATCCTACTGCAAGTGCTGTGTTTGCTATCACCTTAGCTGAGCAGAAGGGTAGTACTATGTTAGCTGTGCAATAGTTTAAAAATATGCTTTTGTGTGGGTCAAAATACAGGTATTTATCGGCGTATAACATGCACCAGCCTATAACACGCACCCAAGTTTAGGAGGGAAATTTAAGGAAAAAAACTTACATTTTAAATGCCCATCAATGCAGCCTTATCAGTGTCCATCTACAGCCTTGCCCATCATTGCAGAATGATCAGTGTCCATCTGCAGCTTTGCCCAACAGTGTCCATCTGCAGCCTTGCCCATCATTCCAGAATGATCAGTGTCCATCTGCAGCCTTGCCCAAAATTGCAGCATGATCAATGATGGGTTTTAAATTGTTACTGGTATAGGCAGATAAATCCAGCTGCTGTGAACAGCACATACAACTTCCTTTTGCCTGCCAAGGAGGGAACGAGCGCCGCCGAGATAGTTAGAGCCGGATGCCCTGTGTACTCGGCTCCTCTCGCAGTCCCGCCCCTTGGCCCGGCTCCTATGATGGACACAACACCGGTCCAATGGCAGGACGTAAATGCTAGGAGGCGGGACTGGGCGTGACTTTGCGCGTAGCGGAGCCTAGCCGAGTACACAGTACACTCAGCTCTGTCTATTTCAGCGGCGCTTGTTCCCTCCTTCCCCTCCAAGGCAGCGGTTCAGTGTATAACAGGCATCCACGATTTTCCTCTGATTTTAAGGGGATAAAAGTGCATCTTATACGCCGATAAATACGATAACTTTATTTTGTATCCATGAAGAAAGTAAAAAAGTGTAAAGAATTCTGCTATAACTTTATCTGGCAATTTACTTTTCTCTCCTGTAAAAAGCTTTGTTATGCATGGTTGGTGGGAATAAATACTTACTTACAAAGCACTGTTTTTACTGTTTATATAATATAGATAATATCCTGTCAATATATTGTTATTATAAACAAAAGCTCCTATATGCATCCCCTATATGTATGACCAGTAGATACTTCATCCGATACACCTATGAAACATGGATTCTACAATACAGATGCAAACCTGATTAGAAATCTTAATTTTGGATGGAAAATTTAGAAACCCACTTTGAGACTTCCGGCCCCTTTTACCTTCACCACACGCTGTTATTAAGAACGCTTTCAATGCTGCTTTTTACTGCTGTTGAAGAGATTCAGCCCATTTCCTGTTTCAGTAACACAACAGGAAGTGAGAATAAATCTCCCTAGCATAGATACAGATACCAATATGAAAATGGAAAAACGATCTACCCCTTCCATTTTCTAATAAAATCTAAAAAAAAGTTTGTTTTTGCTGGCGTTTGACTCTAATTCCACTTTAACAGCTAAACGATAACAATTTGGATCTTTGCAGGGAACTGCTTAGTTTTATTTGCATGGCTTTTCAGTTTTAGAGTATTGTAATCTTTTTCCACCAACCAGAAAACAGTTAACTGACCAAGCTGGTCCCACAATTTGTACGCCTGCATGACAGTGTTAGAGACTGTCACCTTGTAAGCTTCTTCAGGGAGAGTTAAAAGTTACTGGACTCTGTAATAAGCAGTGAGCTTTGTCATTGCAACTTAAATTAATGTAATAAATTTTCTTTACGTGAAAGTGTGCAGATATTTGTCAAATAAGACAGACATTCATTTCACATTTATACATAGCATACAACTTTTAAGAAAAATTGAATGCGCCAGAATGGACACTGACTGATAAGTGTAGACACTGGAACTAATAATTGATAAGCTTGATCAGAGCACTTTTCACTGTGTGCACTACAGTGTATACTAGTAAAAGGTATCTGGAGACAGTGTTTCTGTTTCCACATCTGCACTTTTCTAAGAACTGTCAAATCTTTTTCCTCCTGATTACCCATCTTTGCACCTGTAGCCAAAAATAAAGTCTGCTGAGCGAGGAAACATCATCATTTACCCAGGTTTTTAAAATACATTTCATGGGCTCCCTAAAGCTGCATACCGAGGAAGAGCAAAGTGATATATTATTTACACTACTTTTATAAGCCTTGTATCAATTTATGTGGGAGTATCAGACAAGAACATGTACTCCCGCTATCCACTGTTCACATTACAACAAAAAAAGATTAAAGTCAGAAATAGTCAAACATGTTTAAAATAAGCTGCAGGAATTTCATTTTCTATATGTATGCAAATGAGTATGTTTACAATGTTCCGCTAACTTATTTTAGCAGCTGGCCATAACTAGCATAACATGTTTGTAGGCATGCAATCATGAACTGATAAAGAAGAATGTATTATTAAGTAAGGAAAAGCATGTAAAAACTAAGATGAACACTTAACCACCTTAGCTCATCTAAATATATTCAAGGTTGGGTGAAACTCATTATTCAGGACTTGCAGCCTTGATAACTTTGATTTTCATCCATCCATAGCATGGCCAAAAGGTACCGTTTAATGAAGTACCATTCAGAGAGTAAATGGGGTCATATAATAGTGCAGTTGCACCTTGTGTTCATGTACTGATAGCTGTTAAGGGTGCAGTGATGAACCAACATAGCTCATTTCTCCCTGGTAATAAATTCATCCTATTAATATTTATCAAATGTGTGGGCTGTCTCAACTGAAACAGTACACACAAGATCATAAATCTCTACTACTATATCAATTTTAAGCCTTTTCTTTTCTATTTTGCGCAATGTATTTTTTTATTTTTTTTTTACGTATCGCTCTTTTTTCAAACTTTGTTGATTTACCTCTCTACTTGAGTTGTTGCTTTTCAGTGGAATCTTTAAACAGTAGTCTTATTTTAAATTGTTCATCTTAGATTCTGTATTAATTGCTCGCCATCAAACACAATTAGCAATTCTTTCATGTGTGGTTTATGTAATGTAATACTTCAATTACATTATTCATTCAGGTTCTGTTTTGGATTATAGGCTGAAAATTCTTTATTAGCGTCGTCGTAACCATGCTGCTGGAGTTAAAAAATTCACTGATTGAATAATTAATTGGAAACGAACAAGCTGCAGATTCCTGATGGATTTATGAGACAGTTATTCCATCTTGTGATTATCTACATTGTGCTATAGTAAGCTATGAGAAAACTAATTTTATTCAAATGAAATTTCAGGTTTTTCAAAGAAAAGCACCCTATCCTGCATGTTATCACTGTGCAGGTGATGGGTTAAGAGTACAAATAGTGTACTGAAAAGGAAACAACATCCACAATGTCTTCTTTTTAAAGTGACAACATACACTTTCACGCCTACCATTATATTTTAGAATAATAAATGTTTAATCATGTTGTGTTCACAAGTATAATAAAAGCAATAAAGAAATCAGCTATAATGTTAAAGTGGAGCTAAACTTACCTTTGCTTCCTGTGGTCCCCATCCCTCGCTGGCATTTTCTTCTGGGTGACAGTCTTTGACCATCTTCATTGGCCAAAGCAGGATTGTGTCACTCCTTCACAGTAATCCTGGCACAATCCTGCCGGCACTGTAAGCGGAGTTGTCCATACGCAGACAATGCATGTCTTTTCTACACTAAAGAGGCTGGCTGCTCCCAGTTCGTGACAGTGGAACTTCAGTTCCGTTTTAACACTAAGGTGCTGATGTAAAAACAGTGCAAAAGGGAGACTGTGACTCAAAAAATAAACAAATAAATAAGGAATCTGACTGGTTGTTTAAGCCTTTACTCCACCTTCCTCCTCCAGATTTTTTATCCCCATTTTTCTTCTGCATCAGATCTCAGCTTGTTGTAAAAATAGGCCTGACAGCATTTCTAACCTTTTCTAGACTGCTTTCCTGATTTATACTATAAACATCTTCCCTCTTGGGGGGGGGGGGGGGGGAGGGGTGAGTGTTTTTTTAGTTTATAGACCGTTGATAAAATTGTTTGAGATTTTAGTTTAATGTACAGGAAGTAAGAGCCTTCAAGATCAATAGGTATCCTAAACAAAAGTATTAAAGAAAGTAGAACAACATAATAGCCAGTCAACTAGCATATTTTTAGAGGGAATGCAGGAATAACAGAATCCTCTAGCTCTTATTACAGGTTTACTCGAATTACTCAACATAACAACATGATCTGATAACACACATCTATTAATATATTATCAAATAAAAAAAGCAACATGGAAGAGCTTTGGAATGCAAACATGTCTTCAGGACCATTAAAACTGGTCTAACTGGTTGACTATGCCCTCACCATATACGTATGCTTATGAAAAGTTTATTTTTTACGAGAACTGAAATGGCAACATTAAAAATTTACAATCCAGTTTAACTATGGAAGTGCAACTGTGCTGATGCATACAGTGTCACAACATGTAGTGCTCAAACCGATGCCGCCTTTATTGAAACTCCAGACAAAACTGTAAATAAAAAGACGCAGGAGGGCACAACACCTAGTACATTACCACCACCAAATTTTATTAAATACAAGAGTCAATAACATACTCACAAACATGGCGTCAGCTCTGAGGAAGGGGGCATGTCCCCCGAAACGTGTAAGTCTTCCAGCTGCAGTGATTCCAGCATTGCCTAAAGCTGGAGTTGTTTTGAAACGCTTTTCCCTGCTCATGCTTTGGGCTCTTATATTCAATAAAATGTAGTGGTGGTAGTGTACTAGCCGTTTGTGCCCTCCTGTGTATTTATATATATATATATATATATATATATATATATATATATATATATATATATACACACACACACACACACACACATGTTCTACCTCTGCTTGCATGAGTTGCCTTTTGGATACTTGGAAGGTTTTCTGGTGTCTTCCCACACTCCAAAAACATGCTGGTAGTTAACAGTCTAGTATATTGCCCTTAGTATATGTATGCATAAAGACCTGAGCTTGTTCTATATAAGGACAGGTATTGATTTGAACTTACAATATGTAAACTGCTGTGCAAATTGTTGTTGCTATATAAATACCTTCAACAATTAAAGAAAATAAAAATTGATTGATTGATATATATATATATATATATATATATCAATCACACATACATACTGTACATATGTGTGTTTTAGTTCTTTTTCATTGCTTTATACTTCGCAAATAGCAACCTTCAAATCTACATAAAATATAACAGAAAGTCCAACACAATTAAAGATAGCACACGTTTTCGGCATGTTTTGAAAACAATTTCTGAAACCATTTTGAATTGGTGTTTTCCAGTATGATAGTCTATACTGTTTAAAGCACTGCTGATTTTCCCTGGGAATGAGTGAAACTATCACACTTAGATCTCTTCCCAGGCTCAGCTCTGAAGGTAATGATTTTTGCACTTATAGGTGTAGTTTGTTTAGTGTCACCCACAGTGTAGATTGGATAGATTGTGTTAAAGATAGCATTACTTCTAAAGAAACATACAATTTGACAAGATATTGCATTTTACATCCATTTTATTGCAATATTTTTTCATCACACTCATTGTTTTTAGACTGTGACAAAATTGTTCATTTTCTTAGCCGGTTACATGTATAGACCTATTTACTGTTTATAAAGCAATATGCACTTACAGGTTTTGGAGATGGCTTGGGCTCTGAGGGTCGCATGTGCAAGTGGGTCATCATTGCTTGAAGTCGTTCACGCTCTTTAGAAAGCTGTTAAGAAGGAGTAAAATCAGAAGCATTTCAGAAATGACTGATATAGCTATTTTATCTTAGTGATACATCTTATCATCAAGCATGTCTCCATGTAATGAGTCCAGCACATAAAATGCAGAGTTGCATACTGTATGAATGTAGGAATGCAATTTGCTACCAAGATAAAAGAGAACACATGTATAGTATGCCTTAAAGGGATAAAGGTAAAAAAAAAAAAAACACTGAATATAATACTCTGATTTTTTTTTTCTCCTATTAACCTGGATTTGTATATATACATTTTACAATCAACAAATCATTTATCGTAATTAGCATTTTGCTAATATTTATCAACCTGCTAAGATTTTCTCAGCATTGCACCATTATTATCAATTTTTCTTCTTTTACCAATGACATTCAGAAGCTTAGCTCTGTCTAAAAGTGGAATTTACTGTAATCTGTCACTATAAACTTTTAAATGGCTGCTTGATGTCCTCCTGACAGATGTAGCTGTGAGCTGTAGTGCAAGTGAGTTGCGAATGCAAAAGTTTTTCCAAGAAAGCTGTTCTTTTGGGAAGTCTTTTCATTTATTTATTGTCTACTGAGGTTCTTTTAGTGCCCTCGACATCTTGCCATGATCAACCTTACTGTGGAGAATAATTGAAACTAAAAGTGTGCAATGATAAATTCTGAGGCAGCATCCACATTTTTACAGTCTCATTACAAACAATGGACCTCACCTAGCTATCGTTAAAATAGCAACAAAAAAAAAGACTCACTGGACAACAGGATAAATTCATCATCATTGCATTTTTAAGAATACAAATTATTTTTATTGAAAAATTAACAGCTTGCTGATGGCATTACTTAGTTATACAGCAGCAGAGTGGCTCTCCTGCACCGGATCATGTACCTAGTACGTGATCCACCATTTCCAGGTAGAGGGCACTCACACCCTGACATGGCTGTGTTGTGATTAGACACAGCACAAGCCGATCAGCATGTGCCAGCCAATGGATGTCCGCCAGCACCCACTGATCAGCAAGGAGAAACACAGAACAGAGCTGTGCTTATATAAACAAGCTTTTCTTTCCCTGCAATGCAGAGAATAAAGTCCATTACAGCCCTTAGTATAAACACTACACATAGTACACAAGAACACTGGTTAGGCGCACATTTAACTCTTTAAACACCCTAGATATTTAACCCCTTTCCCAGCTAGTGTCATTAGTACAGTGACAGTGCATATTTTTAGCACTGATCACTGTATTAGAGTAACTAGTTCCCACAAAGTGTCAAAAGTGTCAGACTGTCACGCTATAATTCACTGATTGCCACCATTACTAGTGTATAAAAAAAAGAAAAACAAATTTCAGTATATTTTCCATAGTTTGTAGACACTATAACTGTTACGAAAACCAATAAATATACACTTATTGGAATTTTTTATTACCAGAAATATATAGCAAAATACATATTGGCCTAAACTTATGTAGAAATGTTATTTTTTTAATTGGATGTGTTTTATAGCAGAAAGTGAAAAAGATTGTTTTTTCTTCTTCAAAATTGTCAAACTTTTTTTGTTTATAGCACGCAAAATAAAAAACACAGTGGTGATCAAATAACACCAGAAGTAAGCTCTATTTCTGGGGTAAAAAGGACATACATTTCATTTGGGTACAGCGCTGCATGACTGCGCAATTGTCTGTTAAAATAATGCAGTGCCATATCGGGAAAAAATGGCCTGGTCATAAAGAGGGGTAAATCTTCCAGAGCTCAAGTGGTTAATCGACGGCTGAGCATGTAGATATTGCACAGGCCATAACTTTTCCAAAAAAAGTGGGAGGTTGCAACCAATTGTCAAGTGTCTCTCACTCTCCAAGATATGTGCACAGGGTGAGAGAGAGAGAGAGGTTGCTTGAAACCTCAAACACTTTGGGGTTGATTTACTAAAGAGAGTGCAAAATTTGGTGCAGCTCTGCAAATAAACCAATCAGCTTCCATTTTTTTCCAAGCTTAATTAAACAAGCTGAAGTTAAAAGCAGATTGGCTACCGTGCAGCTGCACCAGATTTTGCACTCTTCAGTTTTAGTAAATCAACCCCTACGGCTTTTAGTATCAAAAGGTTGCTTTCAAGACAGTTAGGCAAGTTTAGGGTTCAGCTAGTGAGGTAGGCAGAGTTTCAGTAAGCCAAATGTCAGGATGAAGATTGTAGACATTCAGTATGTAGGCTGCACCCGAGTGAATTTCAGTGCAAAGAATTCCTGTGTATTTTATGAAATTGCAGCTTCTGCCTCCATACCACTGATAACACATCATCTCTGAAGAATGTTAGGATATGGAATATCAGAACAGAAATCTTTGCCAAATGTAGGGCTTTCTTAGAAAACACGACACTCCAAAATGAAATAGCAATTCATCATTAATCTATCCCATAAATAAGCAGTATTTAAAAAAACTGACCTGCTTATTTTTCAGCAATGCAACATGTTGCTAATTATGAAATTAAGAATAATCACTAACCTGAATTTCCAATTGCTGAACTACTTGCATTTGTACTCTGCATTGAGCTGTACTTCTATCATCCAATGCATGCTCATTGTTAAGGTGCCTAGTTGGGAAAACAAAACAAAATTGATTAGAGGACTTAATGTGATTACTATGGAATATGATTAGTACTATGTTGCAGGAGTAAAGCATACATTATATTGTTAGATACAAAAAAATCCAACTTTATATAAACAGTTGTTTAAACAATGTTTTAAAAACTCATGGGCAAAGTGATGGATTTGGTTAAATATACCCCTTTCCCCAGCTACCTATACTTACCTTTTTTATTCTTTCTAACCACTGCTATGTTTACACTTGAATGCAAAGAGAAAAAGAACATCTCAAATTCACTATTTCAATCATGAGCAAAGCTACGAATTTTCTCCCCACATTATAGGGTGCTGTGAGTCACATTCTCATCCAAATGTATGCTAATAATATCTGGGCATTTCACATTGTTCAAAGCAGGTGAAAGGGGCAAAGGGCAATAGGCAAGGACAGATCTGATAAGTGGGTGATAAACATTTGGATGTAACTATTCGCATAGGTCAATTCAAAGAAGATGCCAAGGCACCACTGCCAACATTATAAGCACTGAAATGTCCATTGAAGTAATAGTGTAATACCAAGAAGATTTTCTAATTTGTTTTATTTTTTTTAAAACAATCACATCTCTGGTGCCTGATATAATCCTCAGCCATCCAGGGCTACGCTAGGGAATGGTAAGAGCATCAGGCTGTCAGAAATATTCCATCTTTTCAGTTAAAAGCCATAATGAAGGTGTTAACTACATGGGCTATGCGTCAGTCTGAGGGAAAGCTGAACTGGAAATAACACCTGGTCCTGGAACTACAGGAGACAGGTCCATTTTTACTCATAGGTCATTCTCTGGGAGACATCTGCTCATCCAAGGTGAGGATGACTGAGGCAGGGATATTGTAATCCCTTGAGTACAGAGGTTGTTGTAAAAGACTGCTTTATGGGGGCGCAGGGACTAATGAAAATAATTTGCATACTACAACACATATATATATATATATATATATACACACACACACACACACACACACACACACACACATACACACATTTTTTTTCTTTATTGTTTTCTAAGGAACGTTTAAAATATATATTTTTTTTTCTCAGTCAACCACCTCAGTATTGGCATGTTACACCCCCTTCCTTTGCAAGCCTTTTTTTTAGTTTTCAATGCTGAGATTGCTTGACTGTCAATTATGTCATGCAATAACGTACCCAAGTTAATTTTGTAGAATTTTATATAAGAGGTGTCATACTTACACATGTGCAGACAGGAGGGTGGGTAGCTAAGATATCAGTTGCAGGTTCTCTCTTTCCCCCAGCGGGGAACCTTCGGACTGGCTTATGTTGTGTAAAGAGAAGGGGGTACCAATGCAGCAGCCTGGCCCCCCTCTTCTCTCCTTCTGTTGCTGACCATCAGAGACTTGGCAGAGTAAACTCATCATTAGCCATCAACAGAGCCATTGTAAAAGGATAGGGAGGACTGGCTGCTGATCACAGCCAGTGTTTGTTTACCAATTTACTACTGAGTGGTTGCAAGGCAGAAAGCCACTCTGATGGACTCTTTGGGTTCTGCCTGTGACCTGTGCTGTATATTGCATTGACAACCAGGACATTTGTAAACTTGCTATTAGAATAAGAGGTGCATGAACTAGCCATTAAATAACATTTCTCTGGTCTCCAGTTAGAGAATTATTTTCAAAATGACTTGCTCCTTTGATGCATGGACATCTGGACACTTGACTAGGCCTCACAGGTATTTCCTGTCCAGCCTTCTGTATTAATACAGCAGGTGCTCTGTTATCCTTAGTGGATGTCCTATGACATCCTCGTGTGCATTATAGGGGGCATGCAGCAGTGTGGTCTGTTACTGGCTATGCGTGGCCCTGGAACCATGTGATTGCTGTAACCAATCACAGCAATCTGATCTCAGTTGTAAACAATGGCTGTCATTCATAGCCATTGTGTACTATTGTGATCTTTGTGACTGATTACAGTAATCACATGGTACAGGGCCAATCACAGAGGACCTGTACCATGTGGCCAATTACAGCTGTCACAATAGTACATGAATGAATGCCATTTACAGTGTAAAAGTTATAGAGATGTCACCAGTCAGTATTCCTGATCTCTCCTACACCAGACACATGGTGAAACTGTACTGCTCTGGTGACAGTATGCAAAAAAAATTATGAAAATAACATATTTTCTTTAATTTTCCAAAAAAATATATATATATGCAACATAAAATCACAATTTAAAAGAACTCACCATGCCTCTTACTGAGTACCTTGAACTGTCTACTTTCCAAAAAGGGGTCATTTGAGTGTATTTGTACTGCCCTGGCATTTTAGAAAATAGAAGTATATACCATAGTTTGTAGACTCTTTAATGGTCACACAGACTAAATAATATACACTGATATGTGTTATTTTACCAAAGAATTGTAGCAGAATACATTCTGAACTAAATCTATGAAGAAAGAATATTTGCAAAACAAACTAAGAAAGACATTTTATTTCCAAAATTTTCAGTATTTTTTTAATTTATACAGCAAAAAAATAAACCCATTGGTGATTAAATGCCACCAAAGGGAAGCTCCATCTAAAAAATGTTAAAAATGTAATTTGAGTACAGTTCTGCATGACTGAGAAATTGTCATTCAAAGTGTGACAGTGCTGAAATCTAAAAATTGGGCTGGGCAGGAAGGGGGTGAAAGTGTCTAGTATTAAAGCCGTTAAAAAAGAGACATGGTTTTATTTTAAAATGGAAGACTAGGGGCTTGAAGGAAGCACGTATAGATTTAAATGATAAAAATCTGAATTGACCCAGGCCTACCATTTATTGGTTGCAAATCCTCATATGATACTTCAGTAACTTCAACAAACCTCCAATATGGTCAACTCCATGTAATTTTTTGATCTATTATCCTCTGTTGGGGGTCATTAACTTACTAGAGCTTTTTAGCATATGACTGCTTGTCTAGGAGCAATATGTTAACAGAGGCTGTACTGACATAAATAACTTCTACATTTTAAACTCTAATTAAACTAGATGCTTTATAAAGGATAAAACAGCATGGATATGTATAATTAAGTCACATCCAACTATGAAGAAATATTTGCATACTAGATTTTATAAACTACAACACTTAAAAATAACTTAAAATAGTCTAGTTTTTCTCATTGAAAGGTGTTACATATATTTCTTTTAAATTTAAAATGTGAATTAAAATTAAAATTAGATTCTTAGGCACAAAATGTGCGAGTCTTAAACATAAGGATATTAGTGCTGATTACAGAAGGGTCTTTTGCATATATTGTGTCCTGCTTATTTTATAATCGGTCCTTTTAATGCATGCTGCACTGCATCTGAAAATAGGAGTTAATACTCATTGCTCTGGTAACATATCTATTCCCACACACAAGAGATAAAGACACTAATGCTCACTTGCAGATTAAACAGAAGAAAGGTGCAGAAAGGGCTAAATGTGTTATTTTGACTGCAAAGGGTAATATCAAACTATATTTTGTACTAGATGCATAAATGAAAGATGTATATGATGCAATTCCTTAAGAAGAAATCGAAGACAAAGAAAATGAACAAGGCTTGTCTGCACAAAAGTGGCTTAAAACATGTTTACATTTTAGCGACCTGCTCTTGTCATATATTTAGAGAATAAAAAATATGTTTGCATTTAACTGCTAAAGTCTTCATATTCAGTTTATCTGTGCTGCTTTCATTAGAATAGAGAGACTGTGGAGTATAATAATAGTCGGTAAGGTTTTGTCTTGATTGGATTTTTCAGTGGAATACAAAAGAACCTTGCCATTAAAATAGTCCTTTATTCTCCAGCATGAAGGCGAAAGGTTTTTAAAGTGTTGTGATGTTCAGTAATGAGCCTCTATCTAAATTATCATTGGTGACAAACTCACAAAGCACTTTTCGAGGACACATAGTTATGAAATGCCAGAGCTGCCACTTTCTTTCCTGTAATTATAGGCTAGCTTGCAGCCCTTCAATGATCATTTATAGAACAGCCTCCAGTGGATTACCGAGAACTTGAAAAACACATACATACCTCTGCCACATCTCCCTTCTCCGTTCCTTGCTATTGTTTACTAGTGATATGTAAAATAATAGAGCCTATTCATTCCCCTACTTAATTATGCCAATCAAAGTGCAGAAATGGCAAAGGATACAAATGAAATTCAGCAAGATTAAATAAATAGGACAACATTAACATAAAATTATAAATTTATATACTTAAAACTATTTCATGTCAAAAATATTCTCTTTTATGTCTTTATATCTGTCTCAGGTATTATATATTGGCTGTTAAAATGGTCTTTATGAATTATAAATCAAGGATAAGATAATATTGAAAAGTGAGGAATTTCTGAATTTTCTGAGCCACTACTTAATTGCTGTTTCAAAATGCATATGCAAAGGGACATTCCATTAATCATTTAATCATGTACCTTGCAGGAAGTTTGAACTAATGTTGCACATACCCTTTCCATATGAAGACTGCTTCATAATGCTATCTTATGTATTTGATATATTGCATATGTCATGAATTATAGCTGCTTCTAAAGAACTAAATGGATTGTTATCCTCAAGATGCTTATTACAAAAGGCTTTACCAATTCTTTTTTTTATTACTTACTGCCAGCTCTATTTCAGTATTTTCATAAGGCACCAATAATGCGCTATTGTGATGGCAAAAGTCTGTAAATTACTCATACAATCACTAACACCATTTCACAGACCTGTTCTATTTCTGCGGGTTGGCTAACAAGACGATTACACACAAATTACTGAATATCTATTAAATATTTAAATGCATTCTACTCTACTATGCATTAATAATAGCAAAGCAAGCTATGGAATTCTGGTTAGATCCACTCCCTAATGTCCCCTAATGAGCCTCTTACTGTGACTGCAGTTCAAACATGAAGGTGAAAAAAAATGCAAAGGGTGCCTTCAGAAAGGCAGCTTGAACAAACATTGCGCGAGCCAGTTCTAATTTATGGGTCACTTTATAGGTATATTGATTTTTGTTTTGAAAATGGAATAAATGATGTGGTTGACTGGCATTCTTTAAAAACTGCATGAGACTGAGCCAGGTCTTAGCCTCATGTACACAGTGTGTAAATGTAAAGCCTTTTCTTTCAGCAGATATTTAATAAAAACTTAACTACAACACAAAACAGAATGTAGAAGAGCCTGGGAGCAGCCAAGCTTCTGATTTTTAAAAACATCAAACAAAAAGAATACGTGTTCTGTCTCACAGTTTATCAGACAAATCTTAAATTCAATTTTATTTTGATCCCTGAAAGTAATTTGAAACTAAACAAGACTGATGTGTGACTGTTAGGATTGACAACAGCCCTGGTGGTATTCAAATATATTTCAAAGATTTTATAGTCTTTACGCTTTCACTACATATATTCAATGTCTATTCTTTTTCTCCTTTAAGAAAGAATCTTTAGTGCCCTCAGTGGTTATCAAAAATTGATATTTTAATGGAATTCTTAGTGCACTAACAATGGATTTATTAGTGGGAACTGACACTTATAGGTATGTGCTTACAATGACACCACCAGAGCCAACTGTCTCAGGATCAGAGTTTTAGTGACCAGTAGAATGAAGGGAATTGCTTTTCAAATGCCATCTTTTGATATAACAGTCTACACAAAAATAAATCTGTCACTAAGCATTGCCTAAAGTAAGTTATGTCATATTTAATTATGTGTAGCTGGGCAGGTATTGGACTTTAAATAATGATACATTGGCTAGCTTTTCTGGCCTTCAGTGTAACAAGCTAGCTTAACTATCCAGTTAAAGAGTATTTGGTTAATGTCCAAAATCCCCACATCAAGGGAAGCAAAGCATGACATTCACACATTTTTACAAAGGGATTTCATTTGAAAGACGTGTGAATCCTGAGCGAAATGTGAATTTTGAGTGAAATTCTTTATATAGACCCCTAAATGAACCTAAGTGAACCTCTGGAGTAAAGTAAAAGTTTATGTAATTTTTACCAGATTGGGAATGTCAAAAAGAATTACACAGGAGAACAGGTCATTGATGATAAAACTACTAATATTTAAAATCATAATGATTGCTTCTTTACACACATGTACATCATAAGCAAATACTTAAAGTAGCATGTAACAAAAAAGGAGGACAATGTTTGCAATCTAAGGGATATTAAGGGGACACCAAAGGACTACTCAGCACTGGGAAGGCTCTACTTTGGGTGCTTGTGTCTTTTGTAATGAACTATGTCCCTCAATAACACGTGAGATCAATGGATGTGCGGTATAAACTGTATGTAGCTGCAGCTACATACAGTATACTGCACTGTGTTCCAGGTTGGAGCTGAGACCTTCCTGTCTCATACCCAGAACACAGTAGAGTCTATCATAGTGGTGCTCAGCCATTCAGAGAAAGCAATGTATGCTATAAATTAATACAAACCTTCCTCTAATTGGCTGAGTCAGAAGTTGTGACATCATCAGCCGCCTCTCTGACTCAGCCAGTCATTAATAAAAATGCATGGCTTTTTCTGAATCACTGAGCGCCGCTGTGATAGACTCTACTGTGTTCCAGGTTTGAGACAGGAAGTCTCGGCTCGAACCCGGAACACAGTGGGGTATGCTGTATGTAGCCATGGCTACATACAGTTTTTACCACATATGTAGCGGCCTCACATGTTATTGAGGGACATAGTTCTCCAAGCTGGCCCAAACAAACTATGTAAAGTATATCAAAATCCGGAGGTCAGCTTTAATGTAAACAGCTTTTTATAGAATTTCCTTTGTGGTGTTATAAAAGTTGTTCATATTTTAATGCAATCTCATTTTAGGAATTAGTAAATTGAGTTCAATTATACCTTTTTCATAAATGGAAGACTGTCCTCTTTCCAGTTCTAAGACTGAATTTTTATGAATTGCTATCCAAATTGAACAGCATAAGATGAGTCAGGATGAATGCTTCATAGAAGGATAATATTAGGACACTCTTTGCAGGTGGCAGCAACCACATGTAAACAAACTGCTAGCCACTATAACAGTCAAGTGAGTTTGCTTACATCTTTACTTCTGGTTGCCAGCATATTAGTAGAAGAGGTTTGGGTGGCTGTAAAACCAACAGTCAAGTGTTTTTTGTCTTTTCAGCATAGATTACCTAAACTGTAGTTAATATAAACACTTGTAATAAGCTTTATATTGTTACAGATTCACTACAACATTTCCATTTTTTATAAATTCTCCCATAAAATATCTGGCAGTAAGTTTATACATTTCTACCCTTTTGCAGTACCAGTGTACCATTACACAAGTCAATCTCACAGTACTTAGAATGCCAAAATATTACCAGCCTATTTTTACATGGTGTCTTTATCTCCTCATCATGACTCAGGAGGTGAATGGGGGGTATATCAGGACTTTACCTTAATAATTTGTTTTTCAATCCATATGAATATTCATCAATAATGTCTTAGCACCATCCCATTATCAATTCACAGGGTCATCTTTCATAATGGCGTTTCTGAGTAAGACTGTAATATTAAAATCCTAGTCAAGAATCAAGCCATGTTTGAACTAGTAGTATATTTAACAGGAATAGTTCTGTTATGTTAAAAACATTTTGCTGCTTATCCAAGCAGGTTCTTTGGTTCTGATGAGAGTTGAGAACATTTCAAAACTGTGAGGGGTTGATTTTGGACAGAGGAGAACTGATTTGCAAGAAGCATAAAAGAGCCATCTACATCACACAGAAACAATCTATAAAGAGGGGTGGGGTCTTTCCACACTGTCACCCACATATACTGCCATTTTACCATCTCTACCCTAGTGATTCCACAACAGCTTTTAGCCATATAACTTGAACAATTAACAACTATACCAGATATGGTACCAAGGGATTGGATTATGTAGCTAAGTAGAGGATGATTACTCAAACATTTACATTTTCCATCTTGTTCTTGGAAATCAATATCTGCTTTGACGCATTCCATGGTAATCCAGTATGCATTTAACTATGCTGGGGTACATGCCTGATACTCATGCTGGGGTGCATTCCTTACACTCATTAAACTGTAGAATGTGTCTGGATAAGCAGCAAAACATCTTCAACATTATGAAACTAGTCCAGTTAAATGTGACCAAGTACTACTAGCTATACCATGACCTAGATAACTTAGAACCTTTCAAGGCATAAGCCATGTTTTAAAAACACCAATTAATCATAGTATTTCTCAGGCACCCAAAAAAACTTCCAAAATTTCTTGAATTTGTAAAACACCTCGGCATATCAATGCCTTCTGTTTTCAAAGTTACCGTATGTCCTATATTTTTACACTCAGTTTGTTCTGTGCAAAGCCTGTCCATGTGCACCTTACTTAAAAAAAAAATAGTTAATAAATCAATTGGAACAGTTTCAATTTTTGTTTAGCTTGCTGGATTTGGTGTGGGAGCACGATGGAGGTCTTTGGCTGCCATTGTGCTGTGCTGGATTTCTGGTGTACTCCTGCACTATAAAGGACAACTAAACCCAGAAACAACAGTGTATTACATTGAAGCTTACAGTTCTTAGATGTGGTGGCTGCACAGGTTTTTTTTTTCCAACCTAAGAATATTTTCAGGAAATACAGAAAATACCTGTTGATCTTGCTAGAAATGTTGTGTCTTTGTCACTTCCTAACTGCACCATTTGTCCTGCCCCCCATGTAATGTAGATGAAGAGATATGAACAGGTTTGTAGTCTATATCAGGAAAAGATACAGTGGATGACTGACATAGCTACCGAGGGACAGGAACTATGTTACTTGCCAGGTTATCAGTTGAAAAAAAAGCTTGAAAGAAGAAAACAAATGCATTCCACACAAAGGACTTATAAGTTGCAAAATATAAGTTTGTTTTTCTTTAGATAAACGTTAAGGAGTAATGGGCCACCTCCACATATATATGCCGAGAATGTACTTATTGCTTTATATGCTACAAGATTATGGCTTTCATATATTAGATTTAAAGAATGTACTACACTACACAAAATGGCCCTAACAAGGTAATGTAGTGTGGATTCCACATATATTTGCAAATGTTGTGAAAATAAAACCTCTAATTTTAACACAAAATTTTATACAGTATAAATTGTTTTTTGCTGGCTTGCTGGTAAGTATGGTGGGAACTTTTTGTATTGTGTTCTTTACCGTTAATAAGTAAGCATAATGATTGAGAAATTGTAGTAGAAAAAAAAACATACAAAAACTTAGACCTTACAAAATTATGGTGAATAGAATATTCCTATATTTTGTTGGATTTCAGTATCCAGCATTTTACATTTTATTATGAAATGATGATGATGATTACTTTAAATGATAAAGTAATCACCAGAAAACTTTTGTTCATGACTGAAAAAGGAATTAACTTACTTCAGCATGTAGTCAATTTCTATGACCATAGGTGGATGTATTTGGATGAAAATAAACAGATATTCCAAACTCCTGGAAAACAATTCCACAAATAATAATATCTAGGCCAGAGAAAAAGCAAAGAATCTAAGCAAGCTATTTATATTCTTATAAAATATATGAAGTTTTTTCAAATGCATCCAACAGTAAAAAAGATCCTCAGAGAGGGTCCATAGCTCTTGGCATACCGATTTCATCTCCAGATATTCAAAATGGTATGTTTACTTTTAATAAAACCTAGATAGAGCAAAATTTAAAGTGTAAGCATGATATTACGTAATTTGGGATTGTAATGTTACTTTTAAAAATGTTACCTAATATTAAAAACACTAACCGGGTTTATGCATATCAAATCCATACTATTTAATTATAAATATATGATACATTATATAAAATATAAATATAGAATACATTCTCATATGACATTTTCTCTACTGTAATATTTATTTGTATATTGCTACAAGCTGGTTCTTTGATGACTACATCACTAGTATTTTTATACTTGTTCCTAATTACACTTTTATTCAATAATTTAGTCTTATTTTTACTTATAGCAATTTTTGTGAACTTTCATTTTTCTTTTTGTTTTTTTGAAGGTTAACTTTCTTTTTTAGTTTGCTATCATGTTATAATCACATTAATTAAAGAAGATGTATAAATGAACACTGCTATAATACCTTCCTTTTGAATAACAGTTATTTTTCTAAACACAAAACAATTCAGTCTTTTATAACTGACCCTTTATAAGCCATTCAGCAAACAAGGTGCTTTGAAATGAGCATTTTTTGCTGCTTACTATCCTTTGTGGTACAACATGTGCAAATATCAATTCATTGCTATATGTTTTGATTTACCATTAGCTGTAGAATTTTTGTATATTAGGATTCTGACAGGATAACCACTTTTTTTTTTCAAGACCAGCTAGCAAATCCATTTTGAAATCAAGCAATAAATGCAGCTGTATAAACAGAGGTAGAATGATTAAAGTCACTAAACAGCCACTTGCTTTCCAATCGCCTGTTTTTATTTTTTTCCCAAGCTGATCGTGATTTGTTGACTTGTAAATAGATTATTTCAAGATAATCTCTGAAGATGTAAAATGTTGAAACTGCTCTACAATAACTCAGCTCAGAGCACAGAATGGAGCTGTTAGTCTAACTGAATTAAATGGCTTGTTTAAGTGATGGAAATGGCCTCTTTACCTGCATAACTGTAGCACTGGGACCATTCATCAAGTTAAAAAAGCTGTAGCAGCAAAATACAGGCTAATTTGCTTGAGACATATTTTCTGTTTGGCACATAGTTTTGTATACTAATAGAATGCCTGTCATTTTTATTTTAATTCAGTTGTTCCCATACCTTTACTCATTATACAACTATTATACAACAAAAGAGACTGCATAGAAAATAGAAGACATTCTATGTTCCCCATGCCTTTTTAGTATAAAGGATAAATAACAAAAAGCTATATCCTTCTAAAACAGTGATGACAGGGTCACTGACACTGAGCAGGAAATTCAGTCTTAGATTTTCAACTGAAGAGTGTTAAATGACACAGTCCATCTCAAATATGGCTGTCCAACTATGGCTTTTTGTTATGGAATTCAAGATACCAGTTAAATAAGAACATGCTTACAAGTGTACCTTGGTGTGAACAGCACTCAAATGCAAGGCACTGTAACCGCAGCACTGCTCTACCATGCATTATGGGGTGCTGCATTAGCAAAATTTGTTGTAACAATGTTTGGTTCATTTTGGTGTATTAATGAGCCAATTTTAAAGGAATGTGCAGCCTTAAAGTGGTTCTAATGGAAAAAAATATAAGAAACATGTTATTAGTTGAGAGAAAGAGCTGGGAACACACCGCTCAAAGCCACCTGTGAGGATCTGATGAGATGCTGAAGAGATCCGGGTACCTGCCTGGTCCGCAGCCAGGGAAATCCAATGGAAACAAAGAAGAATGGTGGCACATTTGGAAGTAAAATCAAGAAGAATTTATTGAAAGTCCATAAAATCAAGCGAACATGACAAACATCTATCCAAAAAAGGTGCTGAGTGGACGCGTTTCACACAGACGTGCTTACTCATCACTGTTACTAGTTACCTGCTTTGTGTTATGGTTTTGCACAGAGCAGCCCCAAGCCTCTTGTTTTTTGGTCCAACATTGAGAGGTCCTGGCTCCTCCCCCCTGTCGAGTGCCCCCAACAGTAAACCTCTTGCTATTGGGGCACTTGAACAGGCTCGTTCCCGAGCCATACTCTGTGTGTCCATTAGCTCACACAGCACAGCTTGACCCCCCATGCTCTACTCATTGGCTCACTTGCTGTGATTGACTGCAGCAGGAGCCAAAGGCTCCCACCGCTGTGTAAGCCAAAGAGGAGATAGAGATCCGGGAGAGCTGCTGCACATAGCTGGATCAAGATGGGGGCTCAGAAAAATATAAGGGGGGTCTAGGAGGCTACACCAGAAGGTTTTTTACCTTATCGCATAAAATGCTTTAGGGTAGAAAAAACCTTGAGCCTTTAGGACCACTTTAATGCAATGTGTGTTTATGTGCATGTGTTACACACACTGCAGTGTACTGCCCTGGTGTGAATTGGCACTAAAGGTCCCCACTAGAATCATTTACAATTTTCCTAAAATATATCTACATTTTATTTTTACCCAACAGTAAAATCATGTCTTAAAGATGGTTTCTATTTTTGGATGAACATAAAATATAATATATAGAAGTTGTCCTAGGAGTGAGGAGATTTGGATTCTTACATGTCCTGTAAACTAAACCCTATTCAACACTTTGTTGTGTGTTTGGTAAAGCTAATACAAGTGAGCCTTATGCCCTGTACACACGGTCGGACATTGATCGGACATTCCGACAACAAAATCCATGGATTTTTTCCGACGGATGTTGGCTCAAACTTGTCTTGCATACACATGGTCACACAAAGTTGTCGGAAAATCCGATCGTTCTGAACGCGGTGACGTAAAACACGTACGTCGGGACTATAAACGGGGCAGTAGCCAATAGCTTTCATCTCTTAATTTATTCTGAGCATGCATGGCACTTTGTGCGTCGGATTTGTGTAAACACGATCGGAATTTCCGACAACGGATTGGAGTTTTTTGAAGTTGTAATTTTTTGTCACAATTTTTTGGAAAATTAAGAAATCAGAATTTTATTTTTTACATATTGTCGCCAGTGCAGTGCAGTGTTATCATACAACTGGTGTGATGATCAAGGACACTGACTTGTGACAGTACGAAAAAAAAATTTCTTCAATTTTTGTTATTTTTATTGCATTTTTTTTAACACATTGTGACCAGAGCAATATAAATGTTACCATGACTACTCTGGGAAAGTAATCAGGATTTTTTTTTTTTTTTACACATCATGATTGCTTATAGCAGTGCTCTAAATTGCTCTAAGCAAGCATTTTACTAAGTGAAACTGATTCATTCAGTTTGTTTTGTTTTGATTAGCCAGAGCAAATCACAGGGTATAAATGAGCTGTGATTGGCCCTTTCTGTACCATGTGATCATACTGACCAATCACAGCTAGCAACACAATTGTACACAATGGATGGCACGAAAGGAAGCCATCCATTGTTTACAACTGTCATGTGACCTGCTGTGTTTAGTCACAGTGGTTACATGTTACACAGCCGGTGACAGATTGTGCAACCCCACGCCTGAGCAAGACCCAATAGGACGTCATATGACGTCCACCCGGATCGACGAGAGGCCCGCCCAGCCATCATTTGGTTACTGGACAGGAACTGGTTAAATAAGCCCATTAGTGGCTTATAGAATAATATAGAAAACTGTACGCTGTTGTGCTGTATTCCACAGTCACATACTAGCTTTTAATAGTTTATTATTATACTACTAAAATGCATCAACCTTTATATTAAAGGGTGCTTAGCCACCCTAAGTATAAAAGATGGGCACTCAAAAACTGTTATTACGAAAACATGTTAAACGTCTGAATGAAATCACATGAGTAAGGGCCTGTGTCTACAGATTTTAGGCTTGTGTCAAAGACATCCGTTTAAGATGCCTCTGAGATCATTCAGAATTTATTGACAGGCTTCAAGTGGGTTTTGCATTCCAATGGACTTGCATGTGGATGCAAAACCAAATCTGACACCAACAGAAGCCCCTCAACACTAACACTAACATCTTAAGAAATAAACTCTTACACCTCCAAATTTTCTAACTTGAAAGTTTACAAAAAAAATGTAGGTTCCTCTAGGTGAAAAATTATAGATAGATTATAATCTTATAGAACACAACATTAATCAAATAAATCTTTACATTTTACTTATTTTTATAGCGGTGGCATTTGTAAGATTATGTAAATATATTTTTCCAAGTAACAGATTTATTTATTACTTATGCGATAACAAATGGGCAATTTGCATGTGCAATTTAACTGTGCATTTTGCCATTTTTAACAAATAGTAAATAGGTGGAAAGTAAGGTGATGAAATCTCACATTTGAGTATATATTCACTAGTTAGCAAGAAATATTATCACCCACTGGCTTGAATAGGCTTTTTTGTGTAACTGTAAGGGACCAAAATAAAGATTACAATGTTTTCCTATAGCCATGCTGCTTATAAATGTAATGTCTATACTGCTGAAAAATACCCCATATTACAGCCTCTTAATTCAAAAGTAAATTTGCTGTGTATAAATATAGATCGTCTTTTTAAAACCAGACAACCAAGTGCCAGTGCATAGGTAACTTACTATTGTTTGGATATTGTGTGGCGATACCAAGAAAGCATTCCAAAATCCTTAAAGTGGCTCCAAAAGAAGAAGGTTTTTTATCGTAATGCTATGCATTAAGATAAAAAGCCTTCTGTGTGCAGCAGCCCCCCTTAGCCCCCTAATACGTAACTGAGCCCCATCTCGATCCAGCGAGGTTGCACGAGAACCTCGGCTGCCTGTGACTTCATTACGTGGCACCGGGCGCCAGGTAATGAAGAGAGAGAGGGGGCGAGGCCGAACAGCGGCTCCGTGTCTGAATGGACACACAAAGCAGCGGCTAGGCTTGGGTGCCCCCATAGCAAGCTGCTTGCTGTGGGGGCACTCAGCAGAAAGGAGGGGCCAGGAGCGCCGGCGAGGGACCCGAGAAGAGGAGGATCTGGGCTGCTCTGTGCAAAACTACTGCACAGAGCAAGAAAGTATAACATGTTTGTTATTTTTAAACTAAAAAAAAAACCAAGACTTTAATATCACTTAAAAAAAAAATCTGCTTAAGTTCTAAACCTTAATAAGAAGCCATTTTCCCAACTGAAAAGTAAGTGTAACAACTCACTCCAGAATAGAAAAACTATATAATTTTTTTTAGGTAATTTACTAAAGTACATTTATTTATATTAATACTGTGAAATAGTTCAATCAAACTCTCACTGCAGAGCATGTATCTACAAATGTTTGCAGTATGAATTATCAGCTTCTCTTACCCACTGATTCCAGGTTGCCTCCCTGAAACCCCATGTAGCCAGCGAATAATCCGATTGCTCACCATATGGTGTATCTGGATCTTGCAGAAGCATTTGACACAGTTCCCCATAAATGTTCACTGTACAAAATAAGGTCCATTGGCATGGACCATAGGGTGAGTACATGGATTGAAAACTGGCTACAAGGGCGAGTTCAGAGGGTGGTGATAAATGGGGAATACTTGGAATGGTCAGGGTTCTGTGCTGGGACCAATCCTATTTAATTTGTTCATAAATGACCTGGAGGATGGGGTAAACAGTTCAATCTCTGTATTTGCAGACAATACTAAGCTATGCAGGGCAAAAACTTCTCCGCAGGATGTGGAAACCTTGCAAGAAGATCTAAACAAATTAATGGGGTGGGCAACTATATGGCAAATGAGGTTTCATGTAGAAAAATGTAAAACAACGCATTTGGGTGACAAAAATTTGAATGCAATCTATACACCAGGGGGAGAACCTCTGGGGGAATTTAGCATGTAAAAGGACCTGGGGGTCCTAGTAGATGATAGGCTCAGCAATGGCATGCAATCCCAAGCTGCTGCTAACAAAGCAAACAGAATATTGGCATGCATTAAAAAAGGGATTAACTCCAGGGATAAAGCGCTAATTCTCCCACTCTACAAGACTCTGGTTTGGCCGCACCTAGAGTATGCTGTCCAGTTCTGGGCACCAGTCCTCAGGAAGGATGTACTGGAAATGGAGCGAGTACAAAGAAGGGCAGCAAAGCTAATAAAGGGTCAGGAGGACATTAGTGATGAAGAAAGGTTATGAGCACTGAACTTATTCTCTCTGGAGAAGAGACGCTTGAGAGGGGATAAGATTTCAATTTACAAATATCATACTGGAGACCCCACAATAGGGATAAAACTTTTGTGTGGAAAGGAGTTTAACAAGACACATGGCCATTCCCTTCCACAGGCAGTGGTCTCAGAAGGGGGGTATCGATAGTTTCAAAAAATTATTAGATAAGCGCCTGAATGACCACAACATACAGGGATATACAATGTAATATTGACATATAATCACACACATGGGTTGGACTTGATGGACTTGTGTCTTTAGTCACTATGTAACTATGTCAGAGACAGTTAAAAAATGTGATTAGAATTTGCAGGTCTTTTTAAAATGGTTCTAAAAGCCGAAGGTTTTTTTTCTACCTTATTACATTCTCTGCAGCTCCCCCCGACCTCCACTTATACTTACCTGAGCCCAAACTCGATCCAGTGATGTGCACAAGAGCAGCGGCTCTCTCCCTACACATAGGTTTAGAGACAGCAATGGGAGCCATTGGCTCCCAGGGCTGTCAATCACAGCTAATGAGGGGAGAGCAGGACGAGATGTGTGTGTCTATGGACCCACAGAGCCGGCTCGGGAGTGAGCTTGCATGAGTGCCCCATAACGGGTTGCTTCCTAAAGGGGGCAATCCATGGGGGGAGAAGCCAGGAAAGATGGTGGGGACCCCAAGAGAGGAGGATTGGGGATGCTCTGTGCAAAATGTTTGCACAGAGCAGGTAAGTATACCATGCTTTTTATTTAAATAAAAAAAAAGGTTTACAATCACTTTATTGCAAGTATAAGGGAAAGAGTAATTAATTACTGGTTAGAAGGTAAAAGCAGGTACAAGCATAGTTTATATATATATAATATATATATAGTTAAACTACATGAAAGGAAAGATGGGACAGTCACTGAGAAAAGCAGTTTGCCATTGTGTTAAAGCTGAACTATAGGCACATACAAAAGACACAAATCAATGCACATTAACACCTTAACCACTTGACCTCCAGAAGGTACCCGCTTCATGACCGGGCCATTTATTTGCTATTCGCCACTGTGCTACTTTAAATGGTAATTGCGCGGACATGCAATGCTGTACCCAAACACAATTTATATAATTATTTTCACTCAAATAGAGCTTTCTTTTGGTGGCATTTGATCACCGCTGTTTTCTTTTTTTTGCGATATACCGTATTTATCGGCGTATAACACGCACCGGCGTATAACACGCACCCCAATTTAGGAGGGAATTTTAAGGAAAAAAAAACTTTTAGGAGGGAAGTTGAAGGGAAAAAAAACTTACATTTAAATGCCCATCATTGCAGCCTTCTTAGTGCAGCCATGTCAGTGCAGCCTTGTCAGTGCAGCCTTGTCAGTGCAGCCATGTCAATGCAGCCTTGTCAGTGCAGCCTTGTCAGTGCAGCCTTGTCAGTGCAGCCATGTCAGTGCAGCCATGTCAGTGCAGCCTTGCCAGTGCAGCCTTGCCCAGTGTCCAGTGCAGCCTTGCCCAGTGTCCAGTGCAGCCTTGCCCAGTGTCCAGTGCAGCCTTGCCCAGTGCAACCTTGCCCAGTGTCCAGTGCAGCCTTGCCCAGTGTCCAGTGCAGCTTTGCCCAGTGTCCAGTGCAGCCTTCCCTAGTGTCCAGTGCAGCCTTCCCTAGTGTCCAGTGCAGCCTTCCCCAGTGTCCAGTGCAGCCTTGCAGGATCCCATCTCCATCTCCTGAGCTTACAAATCGCCGACCGCGATTTGAAAATGGCGCCGCCGGCGCCGAAATACACAGAGCCGGTCCTCGGCTCTTCTCGGCGGCTCTCATGCACTTTCGGCTCCACTCGTAGTCCCGCCCGGGATGGGCGCGACTGTGAGCGGAGCTATCTGAACCTAGCCGAGTACACTCGGCTAGGTTCGGGCGGCGACGAGTGAAGCCGAAAAAGGCAGAGAAGAGCCGAGGACCGGCACTGTGTATTTCGGCGCCGGCGGTTATACGCCGATAAATACGGTAAATAGAAAAAGATCCTAAATTCGGAAAAAAAAATATTTCTGCTATAAAACATATCAGCCAAAAGCAGAACGGTCTTCCTGGTTTGTGCGAGCAGACCTGGAAGAAAGGTGCAACGTACAGGTACATGTTCATTCCTGTATGAGCCGACCTGCTATAGTAAATGTACTGCGGTGGGTCGGCAAACAGTTAATAAAGGTGTATTTTTTTTTTTTTTTTAGTTTAAACACAAGCAGTGCAAGTACCTGAATTTGACCAGGTATCAGTTTTTTGAAGTCCCCATACAGCTAGGCTGGAGTGTTAGAAGAAGAAGTGGTACAGGGAGCCAATGAAATCATGTGCAAAAAAAGGCTCATGAGAAAAGAGAGCCGAGTGACAGAGAGATCACTGTGCTGCTTCTCCTTTTACTGCCCAGCCACAAGCTGGGGAGGTTCCAAATGACCTAGGCTCAGAGGAGGTAGGTTAAATGATGCTGACAGACTGTGGACATCCAGTGGCAGAGCTGGTTTTGATTTATATTTTAAAAGGCTATTCATTTTTATCTTGTTAAATGGTATAAACTTTTTTTTTACATTTTAGCTGCCAATACCATGACCCATCACTAAGAAGCAACCCCAAGTAATAAATTCTTGTACTCTTGCCATGAATAGAGATGCTACATACAGTACTGTGCAAAAGTCTTAGGCAGGTGTGAAGAAATGCTGTGCAGTAAGAATGCTTTCAAAAATATATATTTTATTGCGTTAACTAGTGCGACTCATGTACACCCATCTACTGTCTAGCGAAATCTGGCTAGAAGTGGTCTTCATGGAAGAATTGCAGCCCAAACGCCATACCTTGTTTGACATGCAAACAAGGCTAAGTGACTCAACTATGCACAAAAACATAGCAACTGGGGTGCAGAAACAAGGCAACAGGTGCTCAGGACTGATGAGTCAACATTTGAAATATTTAAAAATACCTGTCTGTAGATGGAGGCAGTGTTTGCTGGAGAGCAGTACAATAATGAGTGTCTGCAATCAACAGTGAAGCATGGTGGAGGTTCCTTGCCCCAAGTTTGGGGCTGCATTTCTGCAAACGGAGTTAAAGCTTGGGTCAGGATCAATGGTGTCCTCAATGCTGAGAAATACATGCAGATGCTTATTTATCATGCCATACCATCAGCGAGGTGTGTGACTGGCCCCAAATGTATTGTACAGCAGGACAATTACCCCAAACATAGAGCCAATGTCATTATGTATTATCTTCAGCCTAAAGAATAACAAGGAGTCCTGGAAGTGATGGTTTGGCCGTTACTGATCTCAACATTGAGACTGTCTGGGATTACATGAAGAGACAGAAGGGATTGAGGCAGCCTATATCCACAGAATATGTGTATACTTGGTTGTGCTTTTGCACAGCTTTATGTTTTTGCCGCACATTTGGATAGTATGAAATGCCTAAAATGAGGTCAGCATTTAAAATTCATAAGGGGCTCATCTATGAAGATTTTGCAGTGGGTGATATAAAATGGTGAAAAAAAAAAAAAAAAATTAGGGGCCGCAATTTGAACCGGCGGTCATATTTGGGGTCACTGCTTGGGAGACGCTAGGAATTTTTGTTAAAATGTAAAAAGCACAGCACTACTTCAAAGCGATCTCTTGTAAAAACTGATGATTGGGTGCTTGGTGGGAAAAGGTTTAACTACCAGCACGCAGAATCAGTAATCTCTGTGAAGCACCTTCTTTGGAGTCTAAAGAAAGGCTCGGTGGTTTGGGCATTCTAACCTTCAGTCCAGTTTGTCAGTTTATACAGTATTTTTTCACATGAGGACTTAAAATGGTTCTAAAGGCCGAAGGTTTTTTTTATCTTATTGCATTCTATGCTGGTTCTCTTCCTACTTATCCAACCACACCTTTAGCGTTTCTTATAACTCTACTTCCTCCTCTCCTCTTCCTTTCTCTGTTGGGGTCCCTCAGGGTTCTGTTCTTGGACCTCTACTGTTTTCCATCTACACCTCCTCCCTGGGTCAACTGATAGCCTCCCATGGCTTCCAATACCACCTCTACGCTTACGACACCCAAATCTATTTCTCTACCCCTCAGCTCACTCCCTCTGTCTCCTCACGTATCACCAATTTACTCTCAGATATATCAGTCTGGATGTCACACCACTTCCTCAAACTCAATCTAGCCAAAACCGAACTTATAATTTTTCCTCCACCATATGCCTCTTCCCCTGATCTCTCTGTCAAAATCAATGGCACAACTATAAGCCCATCCCCACATGCCAAGGTTCTAGGTGTAGTCCTAGACTCTGAACTCTCCTTCAAGCAACACATCCAATCACTGTCCAAATCCTGCCGCCTCAACCTCCGCAACATCTCCAAAATACGCCCCTTTCTAACCAATGACACAACAAAGCTCTTAATTCACTCGCTGGTCATCTCTGGCCTTGACTACTGCAACTCCCTTCTCATTGGCTTACCTCTACATAGTCTATCACCTCTTCAATCCATTATGAATGCCGCTGCTAGACTCATCCACCTTACCAATCGCTCTGTGTCTGCCACTCCTCTCTGTCAATCCCTCCACTGGCTTCCGCTCGGCCAAAGAATTAAATTCAAAATTCTAACAACTACGTATAAAGCCATCCACAATTTAGCCCCCAGCTACATCACTAGCTTAGTCTCTAAATACCAACCTACTCGCTCTCTTCGTTCCTCTCAAGACTTCCTGCTCTCTAGCTCCCTTGTCACCTCCTCCCATGCTCGCCTCCAGGCCTTTTCCAAAACCTCTCCAATACTATGGAATGCCCTACCCCAATCTGTCCGCTTATCTCCTACTTTATTAGCTTTCAGACGATCCCTGAAAACCCTTTTCTTCAGAGAAGCCTATCCTACCCACACCCAACAACTGTATTTTAATTTTTTCCATTAGCTCATCCCCTACAGTTATTACCTTTTTGTTTCCACTTGACCCTCCCTTCTAGATTGTAAGCTCTAACGAGCAGGGCCCTCTGATCCCTCCTGTATTGTTTTGTATTACAAGTGTACTGTCTGCCCCCATGTTGTAAAGCGCTGCACAAACTGTTGGCGCTATATAAATCCTGTATAATAATATTAAGATTAAAAAAACTTCTGTGTGCAGCAGCCCCCCTAATACTTACCTGAACCCCATCTTGATCCAGCGATGTTGTACCAGCATCTCAGCTGTCTGGGACTTTCCCTCATCATTGGCTGAGACAGCAGCAGGCGCCATTGGCTTCTGCTGCTGTCAATCAAAGTAAGTGAGCCAATGGGAAGAGAAAGGAACGGGGCCACACCACAGCTCTGTGTCAGACTAGACACACAGAGCAGTGGCTCGGGTGCCCTCATAGCAAGCTGCTTGCTTTGGGGGCACTTGGCAGGAGTTAGGGGCCAGGAGCGCCTGCTGGGGACCCGAGAAGAGGAGGATCTGGACTGCTCTGTGCAAAACCACTGCACAGAGCAGGCAAGTATAACATGTTTGTTAGTTTTAAACAAAAAAACAAGACTTTAATATCACTTTAACTTGATGATAATCACTAACATAGAACTGTGACCAGGTCTAACAGATGCTCAGTGGGCCTTGGAAGTCCTATTACTATGTGTGTTAGTGAAATCATTGGTTAAGAACATGTTGTTGCCTAGAACAGAAAAGCTCCAAGCTGTTTTGGTAACAACAGTTACAGAGATTATTTACACTGCCCACTACAGTGTATGTTAATCAAAACACTGCATGCTTAAGCTGAGAAAATGAAAAACTAGTGTTCCCAATTGCATAAACATAAACCTTCATATCCGAAAAGTACAGTTTTGAGATGTTATAGTTCTGCAGGGCCTATGAACAAAAAGTGCTTTGAACAAAAATGTTCAATATTTATATAAAAGAGAAGTACTTAAATTACCCCACTGCTGTTATTATCTGCTTCTTGCTATGTTTTGTAGTTATGGTGTCTCAGTGCTATATCTAACAGATAGTCTACCATTTGTAAACACATCTTTTTGATGTTTCTGCCAACATCCTGGCAACAAAGCAGTGCCATTTCAAATAAGCTAATTAACTTAATTGTTGATGAAGCATGAAACAGTTCATTCACCCTGTTAACCGCACCATGACAACACAAGATCTTCAGCCTGTGAAGTTACTTATCTTGGAGAAAAAAAAAACCTCTGGCAGTTCATTTATATATATTTGTTCTGCGTAAATTTTGTAGATTTGAAGATGTAAATGACTGAATCCACCAAAACACACAAAAAGGGGACAACAGGCCAAACATATGTCAGAAAAGGACTTTATAAGTCTAAACATGTATCATTCCCATTACAAGAGTGTTTCTTAACCTTATCAGAATAGTCTGAATATGCGTTTAATAAAGAAGGCTAAGATTTCTGAACCAGAACTTTGTCAATATATGCTGAACAGAAAAGTATACCCAGTGGTAAAAACTGCACAGGCAACCGTGCTGGTTACTATTTCTATACCACACATGTTGTAATTTGCTATGATTGGAAGTAGTTTGATAGTTGACACGCATTGCATAGCTATTAGAGATTCCCTGTTTATCAGTTTTAGGCCTCATGCACACTGGACATTTTTATAGCTGCTGTTTTTGCCTTCAGGCATTCCTTTCTGCAGCCAGTAAACTCCCCAGCATATTATCTTATGTGTCCATGCACACAAAGGTTTATATCAGCGTTTTTTGGCTGGAAAACAAACCCAGAACTTGTGGGTTTGAAGAGGTTTTCAGCTGTAAAAACGCTCTAAGGCTGAAGCTATTTGGCTTTTATGAGAGTTTTTCAGCCGTAAGTTTTTGTGGGAGTATAGTTTTGCTAAAAAACACAAACACTAAAAAATGCTAATGAAAAATGTGGCAAAAACTTGCATTTTTAATGCAGCTTTCTACAGCTAAAGCTACTTGTTTTTTATAATGCCCAGTGTGCGTGAGGCCTTAGCTGTATAAATCTAAGCTATATAATGTAATTGGGTTTATAGTGTAACTGCCCTTTCAGTATGTCCTGCATGCAATCTGCCATAAAGGTGTGCTTCCCTTTCTAGCAACTTCCCCGTGTGACAGGTTGTAGTACTGTCAGCAAATTCAGTCTGAATAGTGCCAAACCTCATTATTTCTGTTTAGTTTGAATTCTTCCAGGTAGGGGGTCATAAAGGGACAATTCAGAAAGTAGCTAAGTGAGGCTCCAAATGCAAGCAGATAATGAGAACATGTAGGAATATACATACTTTCCATTAATGTTTACATGCACACAAAACTGTCTTTTCTTTTAAAAAGGATGATTTTAGTTGCGTTATCTCTTCAAATGAAAATGTGAAATTTAACCTACTTTAAAAACTGTCCAAAATCTTCACAGATGTTTTCACAGCCTGGCCATTTGCAGACACCATGACCATAGAGGGTATGTGTAGCCCCAGTCTCTTCATGTGACGAGCTATAGTAGAAAGAACATAGCATCCCATTAATCTCAAAAGCCATAATCGTTGGCGGCTGCTAGCACCTGTCAGGTTACAATCGCTGACAAACAGGTCAAAATAGGTCAATTCAGCTCAGAGCAGTCAGAAAAAATTTAATCGTTCTATTGAATAGTTCAACTGCCAAGGCAGGATGATGTTCCAATTAGGGAAGAAATAAAGCCAGAGATGACTTATAATAAAGGATGAAAATAAATGACTATACAACAGTGCATGGTAATGTCAACCTGTGACCCAACTGTAGTATTTAGCCTACAACCTAATAAAACCTTTCCAATGTGCTATATGTTTACCTATTATAAACTAACAAGTGTAGTCACATTTAATAGGCCTTCATGAATAAGCTAGATAGTACCATGCTAGGTTAACATTTTTTATTTCTAAAAGGAAAATCCATCTGTTTTGGGCTTCACAACATGAAAATGTTTGGGGGAGGGTTTAACATGGAATGCCAGGTAATGAAAAAACTGTCTTGAAATTACATCAATGTAACAGTCTCACCTACAAATAATATTTACTGACAATCTAGCTATCTTGACAGTAAAATTAAGCAATCTGGTGAATGAGAAAGGGTATGCAGCTTGAAGAGTTTCTACCCCTTACCAATGTGGCCAGAGTGGCACAGGAACAAAAGGAAAGGTAAAGCCAAAGTTTAGTCAAACTATTTTTCAGCACAAGTGACACATTGCATTAATGGCAAATACTGACCCTTGTGCAGACTAAAAAAAAAAATGTTTGACCACACTTAGGCTTTAGGTATAGACAGTTTTATAGGTAAAGCACAGGATCACTTTAAGCTGAACACCAGAGAAGAAGCTAAATCATTAAATAGAAGTATGAAAAAATTTAACCGGCCAAAGGATTTGTAATTCTGCTCATTCTTGTGATCTAGCCACCCTTGGTAGAAAGCATGGCTATGTCTTAGGCCTCACCTGCAATAGCAGTGCATCTTGGTTAGGAACACACCAGCAGCAGGCTGACTAGACAATGAAGGAGCAGTCATATACTAATCAATCATCCTTCTGTGCTCTCCTCTTTTCAGAACATTTACTGCCAGCACATGTGCCAGGGAATAAACCATTAAAGGGTAATATTACAGCATATATAATTGCGACACAAGCCATACTGTGATATAACGTTATTAAAAGTGACCTTTCATTTTCAATCTGCAGCATTGTAATTTTCTGTAAAATGCAATGTAATATGATAACCTGGAGGTGTTCTGTACACAGATGGTGTATGTAACAACCACCAGATATGTAATTTCCTGCTTGTGTGATTGGCTTACTGATTTTCCAGACACAAAACTAGATTTTGGGCATCCTCTACAACAATCATCTCAGTTTTGGCAAGATACTCCGAAAGGGTTAATTGCACCTAAAAGGATTCAGACCATGCCACTTTCCTCATTAAAACCCTTCAAGTGCAGCCGCTGATCACTAATGAAAAAGTCACTCCTATTCACATTCACTTTGCACATGGACACTACCAAAGGGAGCAGGAGTCAAACATTGTACCTTCAATTTGAATACATGCAAATGCTTCTGAATTAAAATTGCAGCACTGGACAAGAAGAGACTACATTTAACCTGCTTTGCTTGGGCGCCTGACAGATCCAGATCTGCTCTGCTATGTAGAGAGGACATGGACACAATCCCGCTCACTGCTATGGGGCAATCGGATGGAAACGGACCACCTGTCCATTTCCATCCAATCCATCGGATGGATGGGGAATAGGACCACCATCCATCTGTTTTTGGTGGACAGCATCGGATGGCTGCGGTGCCACTTCACAGAAGAGACTGAAGGGTCAGATCAGGTCCGTCTGAAAAACTGACAGACTGACCTGTTTGGACAGCCCATGTGAAAGGGGCCTAACAGGTCATGTTGCATTTAAAGAAACAGTACAACACAAAGCAAGTCAAATGCAGCCTCTAAACTGCCATGTGTACCAATCAATTACAGTCAATGGGATTTTGCTGAACTGCGTGCACCTCAAACACAAAGAAAAAAATGTTCACTAGACCCCGAAAGGGGACAGATATCAAGGCAAATTCAGGCACTAACAATAGTTACATTTATTTATTTTAACAAAAATATAACTGCAATAATTGTAATTTTTTACATCTGCCTGGAGTTTAGTTTGAAGCATTATGCAACAGTTAGATTAACAAAGGTAATTGTGCAATAAGGCCTTCACGTGGGCATAGTAAAGCATACACCCCTGCGAGGACTGTATTTGGCAGTACAGGGATGCACAGGTGTTCCGTGCATTCCCGTGCAGACAATCCAATTAATTTGAATTGGGATGCAACGGCTGTACGGACACAGCCACGGGTCCCAATTTGATCGCCATGTGGGTGCACGGTCCCGAATACACACTATCTGTGTTCGGTGCGGCTCACAGCTTTCAAATACAGTATATGTTCATATGAATGGGGCCTAACACTCAAGAAATAACCTCTGACTATATAGATTATCTAATATATATATAATTTGTTCGGGGGGGGAAATTTTGTACTTTTGAAGATGTAAATTACTTGATCCACCAAAACAAGCAAAAAATGGATCAATCCCATGGCGTATTGACTAATTTCACAGATTACTTAACCCCTTCCTGCCGCAGCCTGCTGACCCTTTAAGAGCTTATAGATGGCGGGAGGTGGAAGGAAGGTTAAACAGCAGGGTTGCAATAGCAAAATTATTTTAGCACACTACAAAAGTATATATTTCTTCTAATAGAAAATCAACAGCTTTGTTTTGATATTATTAGTTGTCAATTAAGTCTATATTTGCACCTCTGTGTTTTAGTTTGTTGCATTTAAAGAAAATCCCGCTTCTTGCATTTCTGGTGCAGTTTCTAGCAAAACCCATCTTCCATTAAGTGGGGATTAACTGTACTACATGTGAAATGCATCTAAAACACATTGCACTGAAACTGCATTATATGAAAAACCCAAAGGTGTAAATGTATACATCACCACTTCCTTATGGAAGTAAAAAGGTAAACCTTTCTTTAGCAATGCAAGTTCTAGTACAAACACCATATAACAATAACAACACATGTGACTGTAACTAATTACAATAACAGGCATTAATTACATTAACAGGCAGGATAAATTAGAATACATTAGTCTTCCACTGCTATATATTTACCTGTCTCGTCTTGAATTTAGAACTGAAGACTGTCCATTCACTAAGGAATGATGAGTTATTGGTGGCGATGCTTTGGAAGTGGTGGAGGAGGTAGTAGAAGAGGAATTGTTAGTAGTGAGGTCTAGCCCCCCATGTTTAATGCCATTGTCTTCCATACTGTGAACTCCAGTAACCTCTTTCCACAACTGCTGAATCTCCGCAGGGCTTAAACCAGCTATAAAATAAAGTATTGTCTTAGGAATATAAACACTTTTTTTAAAAAACAAACTGCATTTTATGAAAAGATCTACACCAACAAAAATCCACATCTTACCATTTGTCATTGAAAACAATAAACAATAAACTTATTGATATATGCCAGCTGTAAACTTGGGTTGGTTTGGCATTTACTTAGTACACATATATGCATGTATGTGTGGGAGGAGTCATGTAAAGCTGAGACACTAAATTCCTTGACAGTCTAGGGTACATCATTGGGGCCCTATTCCTTCTTATGAAAGCAATGATACCTGATTAAAATCCAAATCTGCTCAAACTTTTATTTAATATTTTTGGATAAAGTGTGGAAGGGTAAGGACCTCAGCCAGGTTTATA
This sequence comes from Lithobates clamitans, assembly GCA_037952925.1. Classification (NCBI taxonomy): domain Eukaryota; kingdom Metazoa; phylum Chordata; class Amphibia; order Anura; family Ranidae; genus Lithobates; species Lithobates clamitans. Next base: position 312,579 of record JBBGZY010000758.1, on the reverse strand, counting down.
TTACTGTCTGTGACTAGGTTGAGGCGATTTGTATTTGCATCCTTATATTAATGAGAACTGGAAGTGAAGGTGATATGTCTAATAACAATTTAGACAGCAATCAAAGTACATTTTGTTAGCACATCTGTCAATGTGCTACTTCTAATTACTTTAATTACTTCTGCATCCCATTCAACTTTTGGCCAAGAACTTCAGCTATCCATTGGGCTGATTTACTAAATGCAAATAGACTGTCCACTTTGCAAGTGCAGTTGCACTTATTTTCTATCTTTATTTTCCATTTTCATATCATCTGCTAACTAAACTTTAAAGACCAGATTCAACAAATATTTAAAAAAATTATGCTTCCTGGAAAATTCTGATACCTAAATGGTGCCATGCTGTATGTTTTCTACTTACCTTATTTTTAATATATTTGCCAACATAGAGTATTATTTACTTAGAGTACCTCTATAATAGCCTTGAATCGTTGTGCATTAACATATTAACATAGTACCGTGTTTCCAATCATATGAACAATTTACTTTTGCCCTTGTTCCAAACTAGAGAACAGCAAATATCATGCCTGAATTATGCAGCCATATTACCTTGTGGTAGGGACTGGACTGGAAGAGCTGACTGGCTTGGCGGGATGGAAATAAGTCCCTGCCGTTGAAGATTGAGTAGATGTTGTTGTTGCTGCAGTTGCTGCATTTGAAGAAGCTGCTGCTGGAAGACAAGCTGTTGGGCCGCTAGCTGTTGCTGCTAACAAAAAAAGGATTAATAATCAAACATGTATTTTTTTTTTAATTGTGTATAAAAAATAAGTATATCTATCAACACAATTCAAACTCATCAATTGATGGAGAAAATCACAACATTAAAAGCGAAGTATGGGGTTGGAAAAAAAATGAACAAACATCTATACTTACCGAGGTGGATTCAGCATCGATTCAATGCTGCATGTCTTTTGCTGGTTCTGCAGCCAGAGCTGAGCAATCAAACACTGCTGATTGCTTAGTTCTCCCTTCTGCTCTGAGAGGACAATGGTGACTTTCAGTCACCGTCTTTCTGCTCTGCCCCTCCAGTGCTCACTGGAGCGCCAGGCTGTGCAGGGGGCAGGAGCAGCTGGCTCAGTCACGCGGTGTCTTGCTGAGAGTCTGAGCCAACTGCCGGGCTGGAACCTAAACCAGAATTAAAGTCTGGATCTTTCCAAAGCCTGGACCGGCAGAGTCACTGGGTCACAAGAGTGCATAACTAATTGCACTCCTATAATCCATAGGAAAAGTGGGGACAAAATAGCTTGGGCCATACTTCTCCTTAAAGTGCAGGTTCACCTTTACAGAAAATCTCTAAGGTGAACTTACACTGGACCTCCTTCCCATCACACCTCGCCCCACTAACCTGGAGTCTGGCGATCACCCGTTCTGACAGATCGTATAGCCGCTTTACCAGTCTGAGGATTTGAAATTCCTGCGGCTTTCTCTCCTCTTCGTCTGCGGTGACAGAACAGGCTACCCGGGTTCTGATTGGTCGGCACCACCCATATGCCTGCGCCGGCCAATTAGAATGCTCCTATACGTACCTCCTTAAGAGATACATTGAGGAAAATAAGCTGAGGGGATTTCTAAGCCCCGGACCAGTGAGGTGGCTATATGAGGTTTCCTAGCGGGTCATTGCGTGCTCCAGGTCAGCGGGACCGGGGAGAAAGGGAGGAGGCGGCCAATGTAAGTTCACCACACAGATTTTTCTGTAAAGGTGAACTTACACTGTAAGTTACTTTCAGTTAAAGACAGCATTTAACCAGTGATTACAGGCAGATGAAGTTATAGGCAAATTTAGATTTTTCTAGATCTTGGCCCCACTAATCTACACCTCTCAACAACCTTTTTCCACCTCCAACAATCTGTATCAGTTTTTTAATTTGATGGGTAGCCTCTGAAACCAATTAGAAGGTACAGGAAAGAATAGGGTATAGTCAAGCATGAATATTTTAGGGAAAGTCAAGATTTGGATATATCTTCAGCTGCATTTATGTCTGGATATATTAATTACGTTGATGTGTCAAACACTGAAAGTTTATGGATTGGTTTTGTCAGATGTTCAGCTTCAATTGCATGGATTTGAAAAATAAAATACAAATAACAAACATTTATTCTACTTAGTTCTATGTAATAAAGGTTCCATATGCTACAAAAGTGCATAATATAAATGTTACCTCTGAGAAAATATAGATTGGAGTTAAAACATGTGTAATTTATAACCTTCAGTGATCTAAATAAACACATTGACATAAGGTAAAAGTGGCACACCACTGTAAATGCTTCTAAATGCAGATGTGTCTTTCAAAGTATACAAGTGTAATCTACAGCTGCCCAAGAATGTAGTCTCCAGTGATACATTAGTAAATTGGGATGTAGCTTTTATTCCAATGTTCTCTTAGCTCTTTCTTTTCTCTTGTTTGGAATGCATTATACCAGCTCTAGATTCAAGACAGAGAATTGCCCTATTAGAAAAAGTATAACTTCCAATTTTGTGAGGCATTACAAGACAAACCAGAGTTCTTGGGACTCTAGAGAATATAAGATAGCAGTCACACTTCACAAAGAGACAAGCTGCTGTAGAAGACCTTTCCTTTTTAGTTTGGGGAAAAGAGAAACTTCTGATGCACTCACTGGAAAACAGACTGCATAATGGAGCAAGTCATGTGGATTGCCCAAAGCCTCAAGAGAAATAAGGGAACAATTTCTATGCTGTAGTTGATGCCTGTCTGAAATTCTATTCACAAATCCAAACAGAAACAAAACCTCAGGAGGTCAGGACTGTTTCCTGTAGGTTTGCATAATGGGCAGCTTAAAGACAATGTCTACAATACCTGCTGATCAATTTAACTACTTCAACATGTTATATTTGCATTATGTTTATATTTGATGCATTCTACCGACAAGTGCAGGGAAGGCCTGAGAAACTAGCTTGTCAGCATGATTTATGAGCACATCAAACTGTAACTTTCTATTCGCCAGTCCAAATCTCCAGTAGCAGTTCATTAATCAGGGGCCCATGACTTTGAAATTTATGCTCAGCCATTTTTGAACAATAAGCCAACTTTGCATGCTTCTTGAACTGTATCATACAGAAAAAAAAATCTTTCATTATATTTCACCAATTTTATAGCTGGGCGACAAAGTGATTTTTTTTCCAAAGAGAATCTTAGTATAGTACAGCATACAGCTAAATAAATTATATAGAAACATTCTGTGTCATTTAGCTGCCTGCTTAACATTATTATTATTTTTTTAAGATTTACGTGTAAAGAAAGGCTTTTAACTACAGACATGAGATTTTAAGCAACTTAAATAGTGACTAAGGCACTAAAGTTCTGGATGTAGTGAAGAGGGATTAGAACATCTGTGAGATCGTTACTGCTGTATGTGCCCCAGCTGGGGAGATTTTCCCTCAATATTTGTCCTGTTTTGCATTATCACTGAAAGTGAAAGAAAATCCTGAGTTGTTTCCAAAACAGGAAAAGAGGGGTAAACCTTCCAATAGGGACACTAGTTCTGGCGACCCTGGTGACTACCAGGGATTCTCTGACTTCCTGCTTTTGCTAAGGGAAAGTGAGTGAAGCCAACAGGACACAAATGGCAAAAAATTACATTGGTCACAACCCTCCCTTACTGTATTCAACATGAAAGGGTCTTTGAAGTGTCTTTGGAACAAGATTGCAAATACTGAGATTTGCCCCTTGATGGTACTCGGAGCCAAATATTGATCTAAGACTGATTGTAAAAAGGTTAGGATTCTTCCCACTGAGTATTTCCTGGGTTAAAGACATATTTCCTTGCACTGGGTGAAATATGCCTTTCATATGCGATAGAATTACTTGAGGGTGTAGACTTACTAAGATTTACCAGCATGGAAATTTAAAAAACAAAACAAAAAACCAAAACAAAAATAGGCTTCAACAGCCATTTTGCTGTTAAAGCCAGCAACTATGAAACTGGTCCATAGGATAGAACAGTGATCCTCAAACTACGGCCCTCCAGCTGTTGCGGAACTACACATCCCATGAGGCATTGTAAAACTCTGACATTCACATACATTACTAGGCATGATGGGAATTATAGTTCCTGAACAACAGGAGGGCCGTAGTTTGAAGACCCCTGGGATAGAATATCTGATCGATCTGGAAGCCCAAGGGGTTTCTACCAGCAGTTTGATCAGGTTGGAGTATTTCATCCACTTGGCCCAGTTTTGAACTATAATGCCGTGTACACACGGTCGGACTTTTCGACCGGACTTGTCCGACGGACCTAATCCGGCGTACAATCCGATCGTGTGTGGGCTTCACCGGACCTTCAGCGGACTTTTCCAGTCGCAAATCTGACGGACTTTAGATTTGGAACATGCTTCAAATCTTTACATCTTAACTCCGCCGGACCCAGAAATCCGCTCGTCTGTATGCTAGTCCGACGGACAAAAACCCACGCTAGGGCAGCTATTGGCTACTGGCTATCAACTTCCTTATTTTAGTCCGGTGTACGTCATCACGTACGAATCCGTCGGACTTTGGTGTGATCGTGTGTAGGCAAGTCCGGTCGTTAGAAAGTCTGTTGAAAGTCCTCCAAAAGTCCGTCGAAAGTCTGTCGAAAGTCTGTCGGGCGGGCTGTCGGACTTTTGTAGCTGAAAAGTCTGACCGTGTGAACGCGGCATAAGGATCATTGCAGTGTCCATCTCAATCTTGGGGTAGTCTGCCTGCTAATCATCCATGCATGGAATGTGAACTGGGTACAAGGCTGGAGCATGAAGTTCTGTCCAGGTTAAAATCCTTTCTACTTCTCTTGTCACAACAAGATTTCTGGGATCCTCCCTGATGGTTAATGTAGACCATCCTTCAAATCTGAGATGGGGTGAAAACCCCTTTTGGTTTGTGAACTGTGAAAACCCAAAAACTTTTCTGCTGTTGGAACTACAGTGATAACTCCTTGATTCAAAAGATCTGAAGAGCAGCATGGAGGTTTGCTAGGAGACACAGGCAGATTGGAAAACATGAAGTGGGGAGAAGTCAGAGTACAAAACTCTAGCTTATAGCCTCTAGAAACCACATCTCATACTCAGCATTCAAGAAACTTTCTTATCAGGTGTCTGCAATGGCCAACACACTCCCCCTCACTTTTATGACAGACAGAAATTGTTTTTAGGTTTAGGATATTTAAAGTCCAGGGTTTGGTCTTGGAGATGGAAGCCTGAACGTAATAAAAGGATCTATTTTTGGCCTATAGAACAAGGGGAAGTTTTGCCAAGCCTGAGGCTTAGGTGTCTTCTGCTGGGGCAAATGAGTACTTTTTCCCCCCCGTGACATCTTTTTTGAGGGTGTCCAAAGTACCTCCAAAGAGGTGTTTACCCTCAAAAAGCATGTGCATATTCACTGAAAGCAAACTCATTTGGGAAATAAGATGGGCGATTTCAACTAACTAGTTTACACAATAATGTAAGGTTTTCAGATCTAAGTGATCTACAAATAAAAGACCAGTACGAATAGAAGCTAGATCCTTTGACATAAGTTTAGTTAATTTCCCTAAGGTTTGACAGACGAACACCATGGCCACAACAGGCTGTAATGCAGGGCCTGCTAGAAAATACGATTTGGAAAGAGTTTCTAAATGCTTGTTAATGGGATCATTAAACCCTGGGGCATCCTCAACAGAAATGGTCAGTGGGACACCATTGGATCAACAGTGGAAATAAACCACTTCTTGATAAAGCCCTCCTCAAATTGATATTCTTCTGTAAAATGCTTGGGAGGTGGAAAAATTTTATCAGGAGCTTTCCACAGAATGTGTTACAGAACGTTTTTAAAGGCAGCTTTGGGGCATCTCAGGAATCTTAGACTAGAAACAGCAAAAGTTCACCTTTAGGCTAGGTTCACATTATTGCGAATTCGATGCGGCTTTCCCCGCATCCAATTCGCATAGCAGGAGATTGTGACCAACTCTCCATGGAGCCGGTTCACACATGTCAAGGAGCGGCTCCGGTGCGAAAATGCACAGGAGTCCTGTGTGTCTTTTGGTCTGTTTCAGGTCTGAATTCAGCCAAAGATTCGTGCTGAAATCAGATCTGAACCGGTGAATGGAGACGCACTGGACCCCTTGCTGTGAGCCGCTCTGTGCTCTAGTGTGAACCCAGAATTAAGAAAAAATAATAAACGCACATATTTTTGCAGGGAAAAAATGTGCGTTTATTTTTTTTCTGATGAGCCCGCAGAGCATTGCACTCAAGATCAGTAGATTGTGGGTGGAACTGTTGGCTGATAGTAAAATGGGGAGGCCCGATACAAAGGACGGATTCCCTTGTGCTTGGGATTGACAAGTAGCTAAAGGTGACCAGGTCACTGTAGGCAGCAGCAAGTTCTTCCTGCGGTGGAACGGAGCCCTGCTTAAGAATAGGAGCAATGGCAGGAAGATGTTACCTCACACTGGAAGGCCAGAACAGAGCACAGAGTGCATAAGCACAAAGTTCAAGCTAGTGATGCAGCACTCAATTCCTTATTGTTTACTCCTTTCTTTGGATATCAACAGAAAAAAGGGGTATTAATGGCACCTAATGGTTCCAGTAAATAAAGTAGCTCCTCATGCAGGCTGGTCATTTTTTTTTTTGCTGCCAGTGTCTAAATATTCCTGTAGGTGGTAGTATAATCTAATGTCTCTGAATACTGTACCCTTTAATGAGAAATATATATTGTTTTATTTTCCCTAGAACCCCCTGCCCACTACAGAAACCATATACTGTATACAGCCTCCTTTCCACAACAGTCATATAATACAGTTTTATTCCCCAGAAGCCCTCCCTTTTACCAACAATAGCCATATACAGTCCTTTCCCACATCATTCTCCACCGACAGTAGCTGAATACAGTTGTCTCTATGCGAGCAGCTTCAATGATTTCTCTGCTTACTACTTTGCCTTACCATGGCTGGGCATAAAAGTATTATGTACAACACTGCCCCTCACGGATCTACAGGCCAGCCAGGCAAATGGAACACGCTGCTAGAATGTGGGACGTACTGTATCTTCACCTGCACTTTGCCTTATGTGTTTGGACCATAAGCCATGACATAAGCCACAGGGAAATTTTGGTACTGTTTAATGGCATTTGGACCCAGTGTTCAGGACTTTAAACACTTTTTGGAAGATATCCTGGAAACACAGAAGTTTTTACAGTCACCATGTAGACCCGGTGACCAAAGTTTGTTTATTTTAGCTGTAGAGTTTTTCCAATAACTGCTAAGGCAGAAATGGTGTGTAGTACTTCACAAAATTCAGACTCTATAATATTAGTGAATTTGGAATTGTTTGCAACTGGTTACAGTCATCTATTACAGAATGCATTCTGTTTATGCACATTTCAGAAGAATACCATGGCAGGAAAGGATGACATGACAGGCGCTTCCAGTGCAAATGTTTAAATGTTTGTCTCTCACCTTTTTAAGATAAAGAAGAAAGTGAACAACCTAATTTGATATGATGTAGTGGTGAGAATGCTTACTTTTTGAAATTTAGATTCAACCCAAATATTTTTAGATGGGATTTTAGAATGGGTTTCTTATTTTCTAGATTAAAGATGAAGCTCTACAAATTTTCCTTTGGCATATTGTATATTGTTCACTCTCCCTGTTTGGAGTGTTAGTTGTTGGTTTGGCAAAGTACTTTTCAAGCGAAAAATTTTAATAAAATCGAGACAAATCAAATGCTATGCTACACAAAGGAGATGGTCCTCATGAACAAAAGTGTCTCTAGAAATAACTAACATTATTACCTATAAAAAACATATCCCTGCTTTCTTTCTCCCTTTCTGCAACACTAAATGGTTAAGGAAGGAAACAAAAACAGTTCTTCTTTTAGATACTTTCATGCTTTAGACCCAAAATGACTAAGATTATATAATGCTCATTCACAAAAAAAATGTAAGTAGATTTGGATGTAATATGTATTAGTCATTAGTGATCATACAAACCTCTTTTGCTTGCTTTCCTGGGTGTGGCTGTGGTGGTGGTTGCTGTTGCTGTGTTTGTTGTTGCTGCTGCTGTTGTTGCTGTTGCTGCTGTTGTTGTTGCTGCTGCTGCTGCTGCTGCTGTTGTTGTTGTTGTTGTTGCTGCTGTTGCTGCTGTTGCTGCTGCTGCTGTTGCTGCTGCAAAAGCTGAAGATGTAACTGCTCTTGCTGTTTCTTGTAAAATTCTTGCAGTTGTTGCTGAATAAACCATTTTGACTTTAATAAATAAAGGCAAATGTTGCATACATTACAAAACCTATGTGTTGCTACTCTGAACAGGGTGTTGAATTATCCTTAATAATGATCTGAATTATAAAAAAAATACTGTAAAATGCCTGTCTCCAATGTTGCTTACACATTTATGCATATAATGCATGCAAATTACAGCCAAGTTATCAATTATCAAGTGACATAAAACATGAACAAGCCAGTAAAAGCCTGGGGCCATAGACAATTCACTGCTTCACTAATTTTCTACTGTCAAGCTATCACATCCAAAAAAGCACACTGTCACTGTCAACAAAACAACAGTACCTTGTAGGTGGGCAAAATATGCTAGAAACCAAACAAAAGTTTGGTAAAAATATGTATATTCATGTAAATATCTGTTGCTATTTATCAGTAGTCCCACTTGGCATTAATGAGGAAACTGTAATTAAATCTAGTTTTAGTAGTAGTAGTAGGATTTCATGTGTTACATTGTATAATTTTGATACTAAAAATCTGTTTTTCTCAACCTCTTGTCAGACACAGGGCCCTTGAAAATATGATTTTTATAACAGCTTACCTGTAAAATCCTTTTCTTGTAGTACATCACGGGACACAGAGCACCATAGTTGTTACTATGTGGGTTATAGGCAACCTTCAGGTGATGGATACTGGCACACCCTAAACAGGAAGTTGCCTCCCTATATAACCCCTCCCATACCAGGAGCACCTCAGTTTTTGTAGCAAAGCAATATACATATACCCCAGAAAAAGAGGGGAGGGACCTTTGTGTCCCTGATGTACTCCAAGAAATAGATTTTACAGGTAAGCCGTTATAAAAATCCTATTTTCTTTATCGTACATCACGGGGCACAGAGCACCATAGTAATTACTATGTGGGACGTTCTATAGCAATGCTATTTGAGGGGAGGGAGACACAACCCCTGGGATGCCAGACTTGAGGACCTATACTGCTGCCTGCAGCACACTGCGCCCAAAGATGACATCCTCATGCCTTTTTACATCCGCCTGATAAAATCTGATGAATGTTTGGACGGCAGACCAAGTTGCGGCCTTGCAGATCTGAGCCATGGAGGCTTGGTGATGCAATGCCCAAGAAGCACTAACTGCTCTAGTAGAGTGCGCTTTGACATCAAAAGGTGAAATCTTACCTTTTAACCATTAGTCCTGAATTATAACTTGCCAAAACCATTAAGAAATAGTGGATTTCGACATTGCCTGTCCCTTCCTAGGACTCTCTGGCAGCACAATACAACTTCAGTCTTTCGGATCTGAGCAGTCGTCTTTAAATAGACTTTAACCACTCTCACTACATTAAGACAATGCAGTGAGTTCTCTACCTAGAATATGGTTTTGGAAAAAAACGACAGTAGGAAAATATCTGGGTTTAGGTGAAAAACCTATAACCACCTTAGGTAGAAAACTTGGATGAGGACCAAACACAAACCTGTCCCCGTGAATAATTAAATATGGCTCTTTTACAGGAAAGAGCAGCCAACTCTGATACCCTTTTTACAGACCATATAGCAACTCGAAACACTAATTTCCTTGTCCGAAGGACCAAGGAAGTATGCTGTAACGATTCAAAAGGACTGTTTTTGCAATACCGACAAAAAACTAAGTTCAAGTCCCAAGGGTCCAAGGGTGATCTAACTGGCGAAATAAGCAGAATTACCCCTTGTATAAAAACTCCGGACCAAAGAATACAAAGCAAGCGGTCTTTGAAATAAGACAAAGCCAAGACTCGGCCCTTAATAGTACTCAAGGCCAGCTTTATTTGTACTTGTGGAAAAAACAAGAACTCTACCTATGTTAAATTTCCGAGGGTGCCACCCTTGGATTCACACCAGGAAACATAAGCCCTCCAGACTCTATAATATATGACTCTGGAAGCCGGCTTCATCAATGAAGGTAGAAATCACTGACCCAGAGAGACTACGTCTCTTCAGAATGTGGGCTTCAATAGCCAAGCCGTCAAACTTAGAGTTTGTAAGGTAGGATGGAATATCTCCCCCCCCCCCGCGAGAGTAGGTCTGGACGCAGTGGAAGGGTCCATGGGTTCCCCACCGCCATCTTTACGATATCTGCATGCCAGGACCTTCTGGGCCATGCTGGGGCTACAAGAATTATCGACTTTCTTTCCAGCTTGATCCTGCAAAGAAGCCGTGGCAACTGAATAGGGAAAAAACCTAAATCAGTGAAAACTGACCCCATGGGGGTCACCACGCATCTATCTTGCATGCGAGTGGGTCCCTTGTCCTTGACATAAAGTTGAACCTGGATGCCAAAAGATCTACGTCTGGGATCCCCCATCTTTGGCATATAGCCAAAAAGATGTCGGAGTGAAGGGACCACTCCCCCAGGAACAACTGCTGGTGACTCAAGTAGTCCGTCTGCAAATTCACTATTTCTGGAATGAAGACTGCCGATAGGCAAGGAGCATCATTTTCTGCCCAAGCTAGAATATGGTCCACCATTCTCTGAGCTGCGTGACCCTTAGTGCCCCCTTGCTTGGACCCTTTTGTTCCAAGCAGACAGGATACTGTTTTGCAACAGTCTCAAACGGAACTGGGCATAAGGAACCGCTTCAAATGAAGCCACCATTTTTTCCTAACAACCTCATGCAATCTCATGCAAAGACGAATGGAGGGCATCTCTCTTCAACCTGACCATCTGCACCAGTTCTCTTATGGCGTTGAACTTTGCCTGAGGCAAAAAAAACACCTTTTTCTGGGCTGTGTCTATGATCAGACCCAAGTACTCCAGCCTTTTTAATGGTTTTAAGGAAGACTTCTTTAGGTTGAGAATCCAACCTAGACTTTTTAGTATTTGGTTGTAATGCGCACACCTTGTGCCAAGCGGGCCACCGACCGGTCTATTAGCAATAGATCGTCCAGGTATGCCAGGACTGTTATGCCCTGCGCCCTTAGCCTGGCTAGAGGTGAAGCCAGAACCTTTATAAATACCCAGGGGTACTGTAGCCAACCCGAAGGGCAAGGCTACAAATTGAAAATGGTGCTGTTCTACTTCAAACCGCAGAAACTTTTGGTGCGCGGGAAATATAGGAACATGCAGATATGCATCGCTGATGTGGATAGACGCCAGAAGTTCTCGTCCTAAGAAGCCTATGGCACCTGGTAATCCTAGGCGGTCTCCCATCCAGGTACTAACCAGGCCCGACCCTGCTTAGCCTCTGAGATCAGACCAGATCGGGCACTTTCAGGGTGATGTGGCCGGAGGCTGTAGGATAGAAAGCACTGACCTGATCGACTATGCAAAAAGAGCAGACCTTCAGGAATTGATGCAGATCTTTGAGATCTAGAATGGGTCTGACATCTCCATTCGGTTTTGGTACCATAAAAAGGTTTGAATAGAACCCCAAACGTTGCTCTTCTATGGGGATTTGCATGATCACCCCTTGAGCTTGTAATCGGTCTAATGCCTGAAACAGAGATCGCCTTTTCCCTGGAACTTTGGGAACATTTGACCTTAGAAAAACGAGGCGGTGAAACTCTCGAAACTCTAGTTTGTAACCTAGAGTTATTGTGGAGACAACCCAACCCATCTGTCCTCCTCCTTCCTCCTGCCAGAATTCTGAGAACTGCAGAAGTCTTCCCCCCCGCCCTGGCGAGAGGGGGTGCTCCTTCATAATGAGGTTTTAGAATTCTGTTTCGCAGGTTTCCCTCCCCAGGTACTTGTGCCTGACCATGAGGCTTTCCTCCAGACTGACGGCAGAGGCCGTCGCGACTGCCTAGAGGCAGATGTCCTTGGCCCCAGAGAAAGAGCTCACTTAAATAAAGGGCATTTATTCTTTCTTTTGACTTTGGATGTATTTGTCCAAATCATCCCCAAATAGCTGATCCCCATGAAAAGGAAAACCAGTCAGGAGCTTTTTGCATGGAGGAACCCCCCACATGTGTACTAACACAAGCGCAAGGCAAGACGGCCTGGTGAATAGAATCCTTAATGGCGTCAACGGCAAAACATAATGCTCTTGGCAGCTCGGCCAAGTCCCGGACCTGTTGCACAGGAACCTCCCTAAGGGCCTGTCTAAACTGGTCCTTCAGGGACTGACAGATGCATATGGCAGCGACTGCCGGCTGAGTAACTGCACCTGTCAAAGAAAAAGAGGATTTTAATAGGAATTCCAATCTTTTATTTGTTGGATCCCTAAGCATTTAGGCATTGTCTACTGGACAAGTTAGACTTTTATTAACACTGGATATAGCAGCGTCAACTGCTGGTACATATCCATCTTTTGGTAAATTTCCAGTAATGCATGGACGGGAAATGCATGCAAAGTCTGCGGAGGTTTTAAGGAACCCAAAGAACAAATGGGACTTTCGGATGACTCAGTCAAGGACAGCTTGAAAGTGGAACAAACCATCTCTGTAAGAGATTGCACCAGCAATTTCACAGATTGCGAGGCTGAAAAAGGTTCTTCGCCTGTTGATTCCTCCAAAGAGGAGTCATTGGATTGCCTTTCCTCCTGATCCCCTGAGGGTAATCCCTCATCCTCCACCCATTGCTCCTTAGATAAAAAGAGTCTGAGGTGGGGGAGGGGGATCTACCACGCTTCTCCTCCCTTTGGATGGAATATGCGATTAAAGCCGCTAGTCTCTCCTCTAGCTCCAACAGGGCGTAGGAAAAGGCATCTTCAGTCACGTAAACAGGAGCTGAGATGCCAGCAGCAGCTGCAACACCCACCGGTCCCAGTAGCTCAACTTGGCTAGTCACTTCTGGTATTTCAGGAGAAGATGACAATGTGGAGGCATGACTAGAATCCTCAGTGCCTGGGGGTGATGCTTCGGTTACCACCTTTGAGGTGTTTACACCGGCCTTTTTGGGAGGCCTAGACCTAACCAAAAAAGCAGAGGTACTAAGTAATTGCGCTACTTGCTGAACTATAGCCTGGCAATATAATGCTGCTAATAAAAGTTCAGCTTGGTGCTGGGTAAAATGTGTTTCCTCATTTTGGAATCCCTGCATGCAGCGCCTTACGTGCTCTGAGGAAAGTCTGCTTTCTGGACTCGGCCTCCCCTGCGCCTGCTCCGTGCGTCCTCGTGGATGTTACGTCCCACACACGGCGCCGCACCTAGGCCATGCCCCCTCCGTTTGTCACCCGCCCCCCCTTGTGTTTTAAATTACAAACTGTTCACGCATGCGCGTGGGTGGCATCCGGGTCTGTCAAACAACAGACCCAGCAAGAGGGGAGGGGAGGAGAGGCAAGCCTACTTACTTGAGCAGTATGGGGAAACCAAATAGCGCTAAGGAAAGCCGCCGCACCCCCTGCAAGTGGGAGGGGTGGGGGTGGAGGGGGAGTACAAACTACTGTTGTATCTCCCAGCCCCTTAGTCTCTCCAGGGGGAAGAAGGCCAGTATTGGCAAATCTTTTCCTGTATGAGGAATCCCCCCCCAAGAAGTGCTGCCGGCCGAGCCCACACACGTGCTTTGACACTGAGCTGAACTGAGAGACAATGTACTTAGGTATGTGCATTTACTTCCTCTAGTGGAGACTTAAGACATGACAACATTTTACCCAAGGAAGAAAAACCCTAGGTGGACTTTTTACAGTTCCTAGGCTTCTTCCCTTACCTTATCCTCACCGCAGGATTTCTGCTGATATCAGACAGATCCAACCTTCACCCATCACGGCGGGCTGCGTTTAGTAAACCTTCAAGGACCGGGTCCCTTTTAATTGGGGTTCCACTCCCTTGGACTTGTATAGCACCCCGCCAGGAAAAACTTTCGGTAATGTGAGCATGACCAAAGCTCTGGGTCCCGGGGTCCAGCCCTGCAAAGAGAGGCGTTGCAGGCAAAACCTCGTTCTTCCTATATGAGCCCCGGGTACCATCCACTTTGGCCTCAGTGCCAAAGTGGATGATCCCTCCAGCGGAGCTCTTCAGAGCACATCTTCACTCGTGACCAACACCTTAGACACTGGCAAAAAAACTGAGGTGCTCCTGGTACGGGAGGGGTTATACAGGGAGGCAACTTCCTGTTTAGGGTGTGCCAGTGTCCATCACCTGAAGGTGGCCTATAACCCATATAGTAATTACTGTGGTGCTCTGTGTCCCATGATGTACGATAAAGAAAAGTATTTTCAGTCTCGAGGCACCCCAGTCTAAAGCTTGGTTCATTTTACTGCGTGTAGGGAATGCACCCAAAATCGCCCACTTTCCTGACATGTAAACAAACACGCTGCTCTTTAGCAGGCATGTCATTCATTTGTATGGCACCCTTGAGCATTGGCAAACCGGGAGCATTTTTGCACACTCCGAGCTATGTAGCACTATTTTTAAAATGGTCCTGCATTTCTGTGGGTAAGGCAGCCCATTGAAATAAATGGGCTTCCCTACACACAGCCACAGAGGTGCACCAAAGAGGTTGTTCACACAAAAGGGTTGGGGGATGCTAAAACCACGCGGTTAGGCAGCATTTTTACCCCCCAACTGCTCCCCCTTATGCTGCAGAGGTAGCAACCAGAGTCACACACATGCTACGTTCAAAGCAGGTTGTATACCCCCCGGTGAATGGGACCACTCTGCAAATGCCCTGCAACAGCGTGCATTGCATGCATTTGTGGCAACGTGGTCCTGCACTTAGGAGATTAAAACAGGCAGCGAAGAAGCACCATATCTCCTCTTCACTGTCTGTCAAATGCTGCTGAAAAGCTATCCAAGCATGGATTGCTTTTCAGAGGAGCAGCAGTCCTTGCCGCTATTATGAACAAGCCCTAAAAAGGCCGTTTTGACCATACAGGATTGGGGTCAATAATAAAAGTAACATACATACATATACACACACACATATGCATATAAACATACAAACCCATACATACCTAAATCCACATACACACAATAATATACATACACACACATATCTCGTTTTTAAAAACTGCAGTATTGTACCTGTACCCGCACTGCTGGGTACTGCACTGTAGGAGGGGGTGGAGCAGAGCAAGACTCAGGAAAACTCCTCCCCCTTCCTCTGCTCTGCATGCTACTGTTCTGATCAAACTCCCACTGTGTACAGTTGTATATGATGTACAGTTTGGTGGAACAGTGGGGGCTTGATCACAGGCTCTCTCAACCAGAATGCCGTGGCACTCCTCAAAAACTCAGACAGCACCCCAGTGTGTCACAGGACCCAGGACACAGGAGTTGAGAAAGACTGCTATAAATAGTGACTGTTTTCCAGTCCAGACCTAGTGCATAATATATATTGAATGATAGAAATGGTACATTAAAGTACCAACACAAGCATTTTTGCTTGTTCTATCAGCAATAATCAGTTCTTTAAATGTTTAATTCTGACATGTACAGTACATCCACTAGAAACAAATGACAGATAATTTCTCCAGAAGAAGTTTGTGTGTTGTCTACCTATGTTTTCTGAATCAACTAAAAACCAAAAGCCATTACCAAGCAATACCTGAGGATCAACACCAAAGGTTGAACACTAGTATTCTGATATTGATCTATGTTCATATATAGTCAAACTGGCATATGAATGCGTTGGAATTATTTTGAATGCATAACGAATTATGGCCATGAATAGATAACTTTAGGGCTAATATCACAATATCAGATAAGGAAGTGAAAAAAATCTGAACTATGTCAGATATCGAATAAGGATCTGAAGCTGGAGAGAAGTTGCAAATGTCATAACTGAATATTTACA
The DNA here is from genome assembly GCA_037952925.1 of Lithobates clamitans. Classification (NCBI taxonomy): domain Eukaryota; kingdom Metazoa; phylum Chordata; class Amphibia; order Anura; family Ranidae; genus Lithobates; species Lithobates clamitans. Next base: position 296,639 of record JBBGZY010000758.1, on the reverse strand, counting down.
GTGCATTGAAAAAGTATTCAGACCCCTGAAATTTTCCACATTTTGTCATGTTACAACCAAAAACGTAAATGTATTTTATTGGGATTTTATGTGATAGACCAACACAAAGTGCACATAATTGTGAAGTGGAAGGAAAATGATAAATGGTTTTCAAAATTTTCTACAAATAAATATCTTAAAAGTGTGGCATACATTTGTATTCAGCCCCCATTACTCTGATACCCCTAACTAAAATTTAGTGGAACCACTTGCCTTCAGGAGTCACCTAATTACTAAATAGAGTCCACCTATGTGTAATTTATACCTCAGTATAAATACAGCTGTTCTCTGAAGCCCTCAGAGGTTTGTTAGAGAACATTAGTGAACAAACAGCATCATGAAGGCCAAGAAGCACACCAGACAGGTCAGGGATAAAGTCATGGAGAAGTTTAAAGCAGGGTTAGGTTATAAAAAATATTCCAAGCTTTGAACATCTCACAGAGCACTGTTAAATCTATCATCTGAAAATGTAAAGAGTATGACACAACTGCAAACCTACCAAGACATGGATGTCCACCTAAACTGACAGGCCGGGCAAGGAGGGCATTAATCAGAGAAGCAGCCAAGAAGCCAATGGTATCTCTGGAGGAGCTGCAGAGATCCACAGCTCAGGTGAGAGAATCTGTCCACAGGACAACTATTAGTCATGCACTCCACAAATCTGGCCTTTATAGAAGAGTGGCAAGAAAGCCATTGTTGAAAAGCAATAAGAAGTTTGCAGTTTGCAAGAAGCCATGTGGGGGACACGGCAAACATCTGGAAAAAGGTGCACTGGTCAGGTGAGACCAAAATTGACCTTTTTGGCCTAAAAGCAAAACGCTATGTGTGGGCGGAAAACTTACACTGCACATCACCCTGAACACACCATCCCCACTGTGAAACATGGTGGTGGCAGCATCATGTTATGAGAATGCTTTTCTTCAGCAGGTACAGGGAAGATGGTCAGAGGTGATGGGAAGATGGATGGAGCCAAATATAAAATACATTTACATTTTTGGTTGTAACATGACAAAATGTGGAAAACGTCAAGGGGTATGAATACTTTTTCAAGGCACTGTAACTATGCAGTAGCATACACTGCTATAACCTTGGCAAATGTGTCAATGTTTCAAGCCACTGAATTCATAAAGTATGTACAAAGAAATGTGCTTCTAAGTGCAGTATTCCAGCGAATTTAATGTAACACAATGGTTAAAAACACTTACAAAATGCGATCATGGCAAAAAAAATCTAGGGCATAGATCCAGTATGTTTCTCTCTGACAAAAGGTGCTGGAACCTTTCTGCCATAGAGATGTCACCAGGTACAGACTCTATGAATCACACTTTGTAGATTTAGCATGGTACTCTGTCAAGAGTTCTTGCTTTCCACTGTGGTTCCGGAAGTGCAGCAGACATCTTGCTCCCATGGACCTTTCGTTCCTGCATCTGTTATGCCCCGTACACACGGTCGGACATTGTTTGGACATTCCGACAACAAAATCCTAGGATTTTTTCCAAGGGATGTTGGCTCAAACTTGTCTTGCATACACATGGTCACACAAAGTTGTCGGAAAATCCGATCATTGAACGCGGTGACGTAAAACACGCACGTCAGGACTATAAACGGGGCAGTGGCCAATAGCTTTCATCTCTTTATTTATTCTGAGCATGCGTGGCACTTTGTGCGTCGGATTTGTGTACACATGATCGGAATTTCCGACAAAGGATTTTGTTGTCGGAAAATTTTATAGCCTGCTCTCAAACTTTGTGTGTCAGAAAATCCGATAGAAAATGTGTGATGGAGCCTACACACGGTCGGAATTTCCGACAACAAGGTCCTATCACACATTTTCCATCGGAAAATTCGACCATGTGTACGGGGCATTAGTCAGCACAGAGACATGGAATAATATACCAGGAGCTCCAAACTTGTTGATGAGCCTGATTTACTACTACATTCTGGAAGTGTTTTTAACCATTGTGTTACATTAAAATCACTGGACTACTGCACTTAGAAGCACCTTTCTTTATTCCCCAGAGCCTGCTTCTCTCTTCAAAGTGCTGCTCTAGTACCCCATACAGCTCTCACTTTGGATGACCCCATGAAATTAGAGCTCCTTGAGGACCCTTTTAGCAAAAGCACTCCTGTCCTTTATTCTTGAATTCATGAAGTGATGAATTATGGCAATATAAAACTTATTTTCCAAAATACTAGTCATAAACCTAGATTCAGATACAGGATCTCTAAGTTTGGTTCACGGCTATTGTAGCAAAAAAGCAGCGGGCCTGAACCATTTTCTATCCTATTTTCTGCCTGACAGAAAAATATATTATAGATAATATCTGAGAAAAAGTAGGTGAACCACTTGAATCCCCCCAATCAGCTGTTTTACCTGGGTTTTCTGAGTACCCCTTATGCCGCGTACACAGGAGTGGATTTATTGTTGGAAAAAGAAATGGCAGCTTTTCCAACGGGATTCCGCTCAAGTTTGCCTTGCATACACATGGTCACGCAATAGTTCACTGAAATTATGACTGTCAAAAACGCGGTGACGTACAACACTACAACGAGCCGAGAAAATGCAGTTCAAAGCTTCCGAGCATGCGTAGGGATTTTGTGCGTCGAAATTGCCACAGACGACACAGACGATCGCATTTTCGGATAGGAATTTTTCCCGACTGAAAAATTGAGAACATGCTCCCAATCTTTTGCTGGCTGGAATTCGGCCAGCAAAAGTCCAATGGAGCATACACACAGTTGCATTCTCCAACGAAAAACTCTCATCGGTCTTTTGCGGGCCGAAATTCCGATCTTGTGTACGCGGCATTAGAGCTCATTGACTTCTTTCAGCTGCCCTCTGAAATCACTGGCTGTCTACAAACTATACCACCAGAATTTAGAAGCAGTGAATTTCTCAAAGGCAGGCTTTCCACATGCATTGTTAGATGCTGGTAGCCATGGCAAAATTTGGCAGCTCTGGCTAAATAGCTGAGCAGCAGGAGGCTTGAGTGGGACAAACCTGATGACCAGCAATGGGGAAATTGGGGCAAGCATAGGGGTTTTCGAGTTTGTAAAACTCTTGAAATTCTTATGGCTTAATCTACATAACCCAAGTGAACAGAATAAAATTAAGTAATAATAGGCAGGCAACACCTTGACTTAGATTCTGAAGCGTTGCAAATATGTTACACTTTATAATGTGGGGACAAAAAAGTGCAAATCAGAATTATTTTGTACTACATATCAAAATTAATTTGGGCCTGAATATTCAGGACACATGCAAGCAGAGCTCAGGAGATCCAAAACATCCCATTCCTGTTATTTGCAATAGCAAATAACTGTTTGGTTTAATAGTGGCAGGACAAATACTGTATATACATTTTTTTTTTATGTGTCACAAATACACCCTCCCCGAAATCTCATTACAGGGAAAAATCTACTGACTTGTAGTTTAACCACTTGACTTTTTACTGCATATAAATTCACTCCTCATAAATCTTTGACACAACACTTTTCTTTAACATAAAAAAAACAGATCTATTATGTTTCCACCTAATACAAAGGGCTGGAAATTTTTCCCATTTGCCTTCACCTAACTATGACTAAAACAAGCAGTAACGTGTTATATATCATAAAACAACAATCTTCTGCAACTCACTTTGACACTTTGTATGCTTTGACAAGTCTAGAAATGTAATGTTCTGTTTCAGATGACAATGTAAACAATCACCTGACAGCGTATTATTTTTCTGTGTGTGATATACACTGCTATAAAAGGTGAAGATGAGATAAACATGACAGAGAGCTTATGCAATCCTAACATTCAAACACCCAGGAAAAAATTAACTGTTGAGGGAAGGTAACCAACATTACCTGCTGTAACATAACGGCTTGCTGCTGCTGGAGAAGTGCCTGGAGCTGCTGTGGAGACAGTACTTGCTGCTGAAGTATCTGTTGCATCTGCTGAGGGGTGATCACCTGGGGAGTCATCATGGCCACTGAAACAGGCACCTGCCATAAAGGAAAAGAAACAGCACAGCTAAGCTGAGTTGAAAGGCATTGATTGCTTATGGCTGCAATGATTTCATTGACATTGATTATACTCTTCGCTGCTGCACTGCTCAGCTTCAGTGTATGTATATGTCATGTTCCGACATGAGGATACTTATTCTACATAATTATTAGAGAGAGCAGTTTAAAAAAGGTTGCAAAGTGTATTCATTTTTTTAGACTGTCTCAATAATACTTCAGAAGCTGAGCAGGAGACCTTAACCCTCCTGTACTGCTGAACTACAGGGCAAACTGCCTATTTGTAAGTAGGAAACAATTACTATAGAAATATTATTTACAAGATCTAACCACAAGGCAACATGTAAATATATGTAAGCTCTAACGAGCAGAGCCCTCCAATTCCTCCTTTATTGAATTGTATTGTAAGTGTACTGTCTGCCCCAACACTGTAAACTGTTGGCACTATATAAATCTTGGATAATAGTAATATTATGAACAAAAGAGTGAACAGGATTGGCTTGATTCATTAACCACTTCAGCCCCGGAAGGATATGCCCCCTTCCTGATCAGGGCACTTTTTTTGATTCGGCACTGCGTTGCTTTAACTGTCAACTGCGTGGTCATGCGACGTTGTACCAAAACAAAATTGATGTCCTTTTTTTTCCCCACAAATAGAGCTTTCTTTTGGTGGCATTTGATCGCGGTTTTTATTTTTTGTGCTATAAACAAAAAAAACAGTGACAATTTTGAAAAAAGTGCAATTTTTTTTACTTTTTGCTATAATAAAGATCCCCCCAAAAAATACAAAAACAATATATTTTTTTCCCTCAGTTTAGGCCGATATATATTCTTCTACATATTTTTAGTAAAAAAAAAAAAAAATCATCACAATAAGTGTATATTGATTGGTTTGCACAAAATTTATAGCATCTAGAAAATAGGGGATAGTTTTATGGCATTTTTATTATTGTTTTTTTTATTAGTAATGGCACCGATCTGCAATTTTTATTGTGACTGTGACATTATGGCGGACACATCGGACACCTTTGACACTATTTTGGGACCATTGTCATTATACAGCTATCAGTGCTATAAAAATGTACTGATTACTGTGTAAATGACACTGGCAGTGAAAGGGTTAGCCACTAGAGGGTGATGAAGGGGTAAAGTGTGTCCTAGGGAGTTATGGGCTTCAACACACGACAGCGATCACTGCTCATGATGACAGGGAGCAGTGATCTCTGTCATGACACTAGGCAGAACGGGGAAATGCTTTGTTTACAAAGCCATCTCCCCGTTCTACCTCTCTGTGACACTATCATGGGCATCCGGCGGACATTGAGTCTGCGGGACCCGGGGTCACGAAGAACGCGGCGTGTGTGTGCCCGCAGTGCCACTTCTTAAAAGGTACGTACCTCTATGCCCTTTTGCCCACTCGTGCCATTATGCCGACATATATCGTCGTGAATCGGTTGGGAAGTGGTTAAAGAACTGACATTTTCAGGCATTTTTACCGCCATAAATTTTTCTGTTGCAAACACCTGATTCATAAAACTTTTCACGAGGTGAGCAAATGAAATGTTGGGTTTTTCATTTGTCCACTGGATTAGCAACTGTTTCAAGTTATAGGAGCATTTTTAGAATTAAAGTATAACTAAAGGCATGTTTACCATTTTCATCAGTGAAAGTAGAGGAAAATCACAAATTTTGGGTTGATACTAGAACAAGAGTTGAGGAGAACCTTCCAAAGGGGACGTTAGTTCTGATGACCTTGGTGCCAACCACTAATTCCCCCAATTTAACCTCCTGTTTTGGCTATGGGACAGGAAGTGAAGGGTAATCAAAGGGACACAAATGAAGAAAAAAGGGCAGGGATCATAACCCACTCTTACGCTATCTAAAATGAAAAAAAAAAATGTATTTCTACTTTAAAATAGACATGGTGATTGATTTCTGTACAATTCCTTTACAAAAAATAAACCAGAATGACAACCCTCTCAAAACACTAGTGGGCCTCATATGGAGGTCACCTAGCTTATAACCAGCTTGGAGTAGACAGCTTGGGAAAATCAGATTGGAGTGGGGTACAGATTTCATTTGTATGAAAAAAAAAAGATGATCAGACTTTTAGGTGAGGGAATCATTTTCTAAAAAGGTTTTATGCTGTAGGTTAATGGGAAGAGAATCTGAATGAACCCATTATTCAAACAGAGTAAGGGCCACTAATGTAGGTAAGTTGGTAGCACACACCCACCGAACACACTGGGGCTGTCAAAAAAGCACAGTGCCCCTTGACATTTCAGTGAATAATGAAAGGGGTACAGTTTTTTTTTAGGGACCCCCCCCCCCAAAAAAATACCACACCAAGGAATTTGGGTGGGTATTACAATGGTGGGAAAAGAGATGTCTGAGTGATAGCCCGGGGAGGAGCTTGTAATGACCCATCAATGTGAAAAAGGGTGGTCTCTTTCTGTGAAAGATTATGAGTAAGACTTGGAATTGGGCATGGGGTGCTCAAAAACAGGGCTGAGGGTTTGGTTCACACATTTTCCTTTTATCAAATCTCCTTAGCATATATTACAAATTAAAGCACAATCAGGCAGCACATGCTTAGGGAGAGCTCACCATATAATGTTGGGAACCACAATAATCAGAAACTGTATCAGCACTAGAATGAATATTTTAATAATAGACATTTAGATTAACTGTATTGGCCATATAATCTGTAATCTACAGATGAAGAAGTCACATTTTTAAATGAGCTTTATATGTTTATGTCCAAATGCATTAATTACTACAACAATATACTTAGATGAAAAGGCAACTTTCATTTAGTAGCAGCAACAGTTTTTGGAACCCTAGTGTGGGTTCACTGCTAAGCTCTCAAGAGTCCACTTTGTGCCATACTAGCCGCCTCAGACTTTAGTGCTCATTACTTCAGGTACTAAAATCCCCCCCCAATATTGCTGCTCAGCTTTAATACTATGAATATCACTGACCACAGAGATACTCAAAAGGCTTTACAAATGTCTACACATAAAGATTGTTATAGTGCTATGAATGTATTTCAGAAAATAATATTTTTAAAGCTGAAAAAATATCTGAATACCAATGTTATTTGCTGAGGTAAAAAAAGGGGGTTCTCGCTGTGAACCAAATAGTCCATGCCGGCTGTGGCAGAAACTCACTAAAATTAATAATTGCCACGTTTATTAACTACAGTGCATTTATAAACATTCATCAAATCACAGACAAGCAATTTAATTACCACATAAAGCATGGATACTACAATAAGCAAATGGCTAAACTATATCCTAACGATCAAGTAACTAAGGCTTTCTGATAATATAAATATTTGGTTAAAAAGCACAGAAGATTTTTTTTTTTTATCTAAAGTTGCATAAGGATATGCATAAAGCAGAAAAAAATGCAAGCGACATAAATCTCTTCAACACATTTACAAAATAAACTATATTCACATTTAAAACCTGCACTATACATTGATCCAAGGATAAAAGTGTTAAAGACATAGCTAACATTTGCAGTGATCCACAGATACTGATATCTTGTACAAACATTATGTCATTACTTCAAAAATACATTGGAAGCCTTGTTAATGTATGATAACTGATTTATGTAAAAATATAAATGTGATATAATAAGCCCAACTTACAGTTAAATGCCTAGTGATGCTTAAGCATTCTGTTGCCAAATATGAAGCATCTGTTTTCAGCACTGTGTTCTAATCCAACTCAGATAAGGGGAATACAGCAGTGAGCTGGACAAATCTGTTCCGGTTATTTATGAAAGGCAGAGCAGCTCTCCTCACATGACAAACAGAAACAAACAGGACTCTTTGGATGCAGCTACTATGACCTTTACTAATTAAGAGTTAAAAACTATGGTCATCAAAGCACATGCACATCCATTCAGTAAAATGTAAAATTCCTTGATATATAATGAGATTAATGCTGCAAAAAATACTAATAAAACAGATATAAAGGTATTAAATATTTAATGAAACAATGCACAATTTAATGATAGCATAATAATATATGAACAGTTTACATATCTACTGTACAAGCTGGTAGTTCTATGTTATAGAAAAGAATAATATGAATACAAATGTAACTGTTTAAAGAAAACAAATAGGACCAATTTTGACTGTAAGACGTTTAGCATGTGTCAGTAAAATGCATGGTAAACAACTTTTAGTAACCTAAGTTTATTTTAGTCTATTCTAGCACATTCTGACACTAAACTTTAGAAACGTTTCTATTTTCTTCAGAGGAGGACAAGGACCAAGCAAGCAAACAAGTTGATGTTTATGAGGTGGCCAAAAAAATATTCTCACCATAGTATCTAAAGATGCCATTATTTAAAGCAGAGCTAGGCAACCCTCGGCCCTCCAGCTGTTTTGAAACGACAAGTCCCATGAGACATTGCAAGACCCCAACAATCACAGGCATGACTCCCAAAGGCAGAGACATGATGGGATTTGTAGTTTCACCACAGCTGGAGGGCCGAGGTTGCCTAACCCTTATTTAAAGCGACCTTCACTTTGTCCTGCATTAGTATTTGTCTTTAATTTTTGGACTTTTCCACAGTTTGGAGTCGTGTAATTTAAAAGTTAATATGGAATTGATTGGTGTTTTGGCCATTTGATTTACACAACAAATCTAAACAGCTAGTCCAAGTAAAAGTATTCTTTTATTTATAGGTGGTTCCCAGTGGGTTGAATTAGCTCCTGGCTTAAGTGTCTTGAAAACAGATAGATCTCTCTACCATAATTCCCAGCTGTATATGTGACTGCCTGATAGTTGTGGGTGTTCAAACAGTATGAGTGTGGGACCCCCTGTAATAGCCACAGCAGGTGGCTACATAGGTTTACACTCCAGAGTCATTTGATATAAGACCAACTTTGGCTGCAAGACTTTGAAGTAAGTTTCTCCTAGTTTTGAACATCTGGATGCTGCAATGCTTGCCCATTTTCTTAGCAAAATTAATAGCCTAATTTGGTTGGATGTGGACTGTTGCTGAAAAGCATTTGTCCAATCTTCCCACAGGTATTAATTTTGAATGCTCTTTGTCTGGGTCATTCTAAGAC
>JBBGZY010000758.1:205000-282500 GCA_037952925.1 Lithobates clamitans | reverse complement strand
GCTGCATTTCTGCAAATGGTGTTAGAGCTTTGGTCAAGATGAATGGTATCCTCAATACTGATAAATGCTGGCAGAAACTTATCAATCATGCCATACCATCAAGGATGCATGTGATTGGCCCCAAATGTATTCTGTAGCAGGGCAACAACTCTAAACAAACAGACCGTTTAATTAACTTCAGCATAAAGAAGAACGCAGAGTCATGGAAGTGATGGTTTGGCCTCCACAGTGCCCTGATATTACACATCATCAGGTCTGTCTGGAATTACATGAAGAGACTTCAGAAGGATTTGTGGCAGCCTACATCCACAGAAGATCTGTGGTTAGTTCTCCAAAATGTCTGGAACAACTTACCTGCCAGGTTTCTTCAAAAACTGTGTGCAAGTGTACCTAGAAGAATTGATTCTGTTTTAAAGGCAAAGGGTGGTCGCACCAAACATTGATTTGATTTTGATTTTTCTTCTGTTCATTTACTTGTCATTTTGTTAATTAATAAAAATAAACTATTAACATTTCTATTTCTAAAAAATCATTCCTAATTTACAGCATTTTTTCACACCTGCCTAAAACATTGTACAGTAATCCCTATGAAAATTATATATACATATATATATATATATATATATATATATATATATATATATACATACATACACACATACACACACACACTCCTATAGATACACAGAAACAACGGAGATGCTGATAAACACAGGCTTAAACATCTTACAAGGTCAATCCACTCAAAACAAAAAACACTTTAATCTTTCTTATATCTGTTCAGGTCCCTGGTGGTAAGATCACTGCTCTTGATCTCCCATGCTTATAGATCTGCCTCAGCCCCCACAGACCATCCACTATCCTTGCTGGACTTTCATTTCTTTTTTTATACTATGAAGAATGCAACAGATGGCGAAGGGATGGTGGGTGGTGAGTTGCCGGAGAAGGAGCAAACTGTTCTTATTTGGCAAAGCTAGGAGATATAGCAGAGAGATCACATTGAAGCCTCTGAGATACATAAAAAGCTGACTGGTGACTCAGCTGACCAGACTCCACATATATTTGAAATATATTTTTTGGTGGACAAGCCACTTATTAAAATGAAGCAGTTTGCAGAGAAAGGAGAAAGACAAATAAAAAACTACAATGTACTTGACTAAAATAAGAGGTTATTTAAATATGAATCACAGATCCACTGTGTCAAGGCTCATTTCAAAGAATATAGCTATACAAAATACACAGTAGTCTCTCGCTATTTTAAAAGATATAAAAAGGAGCTGTACCCTTCAAAAATCTCCTGCAGTAGTATACACTACTTTGGCTTTTCTAGCTCACCACAGAGAAGGCTACAAACTGACTTGCTTTTCTTTGGCTCCAAAGTTCAAGAATGGAACAAAGCACTCTAAATTGGATCCTGATGAGAAAACATCACCAACTTCTCAGAAGAATTTCAGATCATTAAGATGCTCTCACTGCACTTGGAGTCACTGATGAGGCTCTCTAACTGACAGAGGTCAACTTCAATGGAAGCAGGCAAGAAGAAAAGGGAAAACTGAGGTAGATTTGCTGAGAGCTTTGTACCAAAGGCTTAGCAATTACTTTGTGTGAATACCCTAGCTAATAAGTACAGATCAAAGATTTGTTCAGGTCTGCCAGCTTGTATGCTGTTTAGCATGCAGCGCTATTAAGATAAACAACAGCAAGAGAAAGCATCATGGCTGCTGTAGATATTCTACATACTAGCGTTACTTTAGAATTCTTGTCATGGCTTTTGGCCTAGAGAACACATATGTTACTTTTTCTGTTAAAAGACAGACTAAGTGCCAGAAACACTTGTCTAATTAAGACTGTCACTGACATTCAACCATTTCAACCACAGGCAGCAATAACTTGTTAAGCAAGTAATTTCTACGTAAAACACATTGAATAAAACATGATATATACAAAAACCTCTAGAGGCTATTGCACAGAAGCAACAACATTATTGCCTGTAGCAAATTGTCAGCAATGTTTCTGATACTTATGTGTCCAAATAGTTGTCATTTAGTACAGCCAAGATTCCCATCTAATACTGGTCACTGCCCTTTTTTTTACTCCAGAAAGTAAAATTAATTAATGAACCTGTATGGATGTGATTTTTCATACCTGTTTCCAGCAGTTGGGTAGTGGCAGCCAGTAAAGGATAGCTTCAGCTGTCACATATAACACTCATCCTAACAGGTCCCCATTTATTTGACTCTAAACACAGATCAGTTATGGACACGGCTAGAATGAATAATTTGTTGGCTGCTAAACATTTAGGTTTCAGCAGCAAAATTTCCCCATTCAAAGTATACATCTCTGCCCCTGAAAATGGAGTCTCGTTTATTGTGCAGTAGAAAACAATGTGACACCCATTCTGCTGCACTCTCTGTAACAAAGTAAAGGAGCAGTCCATCAGGAAGAATAGAATGCTAGACCCGAGGTACACAGATCTTGCTGCTGGAGTCCCTGGAAAAAACTGAAGCCAGTGGGTCATTCAATGCTTTGGTTTTCAATGAACCCAAAATCAATTTTAGATTACTCCACTCTTTATTATGAAAAAGCACAAGTGGAAAATTTGTATCACTTTTAAATTGGTATTTCAATTCGCTATAAAATACAACTCTTTTAAGAACGCAATCTGAGCATTTGTCTTCCATATCAGATACATAGGATGTTTTTAGTACTATATACTTAACACATTTTCATTAAAGTGGAACTTCCCCCTTTCTATCCCAGTGGCTGCACTTGAGAAACAATGGAAAATGCCTCCAGTAGGGACAAGGAAAGCTATTTTTAAAAATACTTTTATTGAAACATATTTTTATTGTGGTCGGTCTCCATTTAGGAGACCTTTACATCTGGTCTTGGCGACCCTTCTATCCAGAACTAAAAGAAGGATTGCAAGGAGCTTTGCATTCATTTATTAGGTTGTAAATTCAGTTTGCCTTGTCGAGTACAATGCAGACACAATCATTTAGCTGATAAGGTGAAAATAGTATACATAAAAAAACCAACAGAACACCCAAATGAGAAGCTTCAATTAAATGCTGCTATTCTCTGAATTCCAGGCTTCATAATAATTTTAAAACAGTAAAGCTGAACCTATTCAAACTTTTACACTACAGGAATGAATGTTGATGCACTGTAGTGCTATTTAATTTAGAATGCCACTTAAACACACTAAGACAACACACCAGCACTTCAGTGCACTGCAATGCATTTCAACTAGGGGTTCTTGAAAAAAGGTCCATTCACACCACTGTGGTGTGGCGACATGTGCTGGTGCACTGCAGTACCATTTATTGCACCTAATGCAGCTTCACAATGCTTCTATATTATAGTCCAACATGAAGTAATGTTCTATTATGGGTTGAGATGCACTGCACCAGAAAAAGTGTTGAGTCTTTTTTTTTGTCCAATGTGGTACGTTAAGCCTTCCATTCAAATGAATAGGTTGCAATTAACGCAATACACCTTAATGCAATACATCTTAAGACATTACATAATAGGCGCGTCTTAAGAACAGTGTAGCAAACTTCCTTGGTGTGAATGGGCCTTCGGGTGTAGCAGTGGCATTGCTGGGATGCTTTGACAGCCCATTAAAAATAAATACACTGCTTTAATGGAACACACTTTACCGTTTGGAAAGTGAAAGCAGCAGACAGAACAGAACCATCCATGTGAAGTTTAACACACAATTGTATTGAGACAGGATAGCTGCCTTTTTAGGAGTCATGATTCATGCTTAATTCTCAATTGACTTCTTAGCCCTTAAAGGGAAAAAGGTAAATAGGCAGAGTACAAAAACTAAACATTTTTCATTGTTCTCCAATCTTGGAAAGATAAATGGTTAAAACTGGTTATTAAACAACATTTTGCCCTGCAATGTTATAGAAAAAGTCAGAGCCAAAGTATTTAAAGTATTGCATATATGAATTTTTTTGCGTAAAATTCATGCCAATTGTTTAGCATGGAGATGATTAATATTTTCGCCATCAATTACTTTTCTGTACGGTATCTATAATTCAAATACATGAACCACCCCTATGATATCTACTAAATTGCGCCTCTATGCCCAGGATTCTCCTTACCTACATATCATATGTGTATATACAGAGTCTTTAGAAAAAAAGAAAAACATTTAGTTTCTTAAGCTTTCTGATCCACAAGAATATGTAGTGTATTCAAAATAAAAATCAAGTAAAGAATAATGTGAATTTCCCATTGAATGACTAGACAGTGGCTGTGAGTACTTTTAAAATCACTGCCCTTCAATTTGGCAATGGGGCCAAATTTTTAATCTTTTGTTATGTTTGATTTCTCCATAACCCATCTCATATAGCTGATCATTTAGTCAACTCTAAGAAGCCGTTTTGCTCATCCCATGATATCGCAATGCATTTTCACTATTACTTTTTAACAACTAGCTTCATTGAAAGGAATCTTGTACTACAGGTAATGTAAAGTCCATTAGGTCAGGCTCTTCATAGCCTGACATGCAGTAAATTACAAGTGCTTCAAGCAGCTCCATGAATTACAGTTCATCACTTTGAAAGGTTTTTCACTGCAAGACTACAGATATTAGATCTGGCAGTTAGGATCCAATTAACACTTTGGTCAGAATAATCAGATTGCGTGTGTAAGACTTGTATAATTCATTTATTGCTCCCATGCATCTTCTGTCTGTAGGTAAATTCATTGCTGTTACTGGATTTCAATGGTTTAAATCAGGACTCCGCAAGGCACTGGATTATATATCAGGTTCCCCGTCACAGTGATAATGAACAACCCCTGTTCCTGCAATCTACAGAGCTTATCCCATAGATATTGTAGCCTGAGAAATTGCATGTTTTATAGCAGTTTTGTGCACTGATCATGTCATTATTTATCTGTAGAAAAAGATGGCTCACAGTTCTCAAAAGAGAATTTGGTGTTAAAAGTGCACCTCTCTTCAGTGTGATCATTGCGTTTCTTGCATATCAGGCCCATATATCGTAAATGACATATGCAATGACATTTACATGTGTACTGTCATGCACAACCATTTCTTGCTACACTGGGCACATTGCTATGATGGAGTGAAAAAAAAAATCCTATTTCAGAATTATTTTATAATACACACCAGTTATTCAGATTTAATTTTATATCTGTCTGTTTAGTAACTGAAGATTGCTTTCTTCTGGCTTTTTTGAAGCCTGTAAAGAAAATGTATCTTTAAAATGTATGTTAAAATATGAAAATAAAAATAAAGTCTGTTTTGTTGTTAAACACATACAAAGCTATCTGACTATTATTAAAATGAGACATCTGTAATAAATGTTTTTTTTCCCCCTTCATCAATAGCAAATAGGCAAGACTTTGGAGGTATTGCAGGCTGCTATTGGACTCTTAAAACAGATGTACTAAAAATGGCAGTTTTTACAACTGTACATTTGTTTGGCAAATAGGGAATCGTAAAAATGCCAATTATGCCAGCAATTATACTTAGTATAATATGCAGCACTGTTGTAGTAATTTTGATGAATTAATGCTCTGTATTGAGGTTTAGTAATAATTCCTATTGGAGCATGGTAGAAAGCCATCATCACATTTTACATAAATACATAATTTGGCATAATAGCTAGATGTTGTAAGTGCCCCAGGTTGAAAATATGGCTTGAAGGGCCTTGTGTGGTCCTTGGACCACTACTTGAGTGTCACTGTTAAGCCGCGTACACACGGTCGGATTTTCCGACGTGAAATGTTCGATGTGAGTTTGTTGTCGGAAAGTCCGACCATGTGCATGCTCCATCGAACATTTGCTGTCGGAATTTCCGCACACAAATGTTCGAGAGCAGGTTCTCAAATTTTACGACAACAAAACTTGTTATTGGAAAGTCCGATCATGTGTACACAAGTCAGTCGCACAAAAGTTCACGCATGCTCTGAATCAAGCAGAAGGAGCCGCACTGGCTATTGAACTTCCTTTTTCTCGGCTCGTCGTATGTGTTGTACGTCACCGCGTTCTCACGTTCAGAATTTTTGGCCAACATTTGTGTGACCGTGTGTATGCAAGACAAGTTTGAGCCAACATCCTTTGGAAAAAAATCCAGAGTTTTGTTGTTGGAAAATCTGATCGTGTGTACGGGGCATAAGACTAACATAAACAATACGCATACACTATCTCCAATAGATTGACTATAAAATCCCCAACATTTTTTTCTATCACTTGTATCACCAACTTCTAAGTGAGCTGCAGAAACTGGCAGTAGGTGGAATGGGAAGCAAATGATTGGTAAGAAAAAGGACCACGTAACAACAGTGACAGAGGGAATTGAAGATGATTATATTATTTCTTTGGATTCCTTTTTCTAATCAGACTGATAATGGGTGGGCTTGGCGTTGTTGGTGTTTGACTTTCTCATAACAGGATGACATGATGCTTTCTGTGTATTATTCAAGAACTGAGGAACTTAGTACGTACCTAAAATGGTTACACAAAAATTAGGATACACTGGATACATTGTCCACCAATGTGGAGAAAAACTGCTGGACTAGAAATTCTTGTGTAATGTCACGCAGTGTCCTGCCTCTCCTTTGGTTTCTATGTTTAACTTCTCATTACACTGAAAGCATCAGAAGTTTCCAAGTGTTCTTTCTTACATGAACTGATCTGGAACTCAACCTACCACTACACTGCTGCTTTTGCTTACAATAGAAGTATTATGAGAATTATAGAAATTGAAAATGAAATGATGCTAAACTGAGTCAGATGAAAAGTGCTTGAATAGGATGCAGAGTCCTGACTAGTACCCCGGCTGAGTAGACTCAATGTAGTCGTCTTGATTCATCATCCCTCTGAAGTAAGACAAACAAGCCTTGTCATATTATCATGGTGAATTTGCCCAAAGACGCATTGTTGAGACAAGTTTGGAAACAGCAATATTTTCCTGCTGATTTTAGTGTTTTCTTTTACTCTATCCATTTTAGAAGAACATACTTTTAATTCTTGCACCCAGACTCTCAAAGAAAAGGGAGAACCACTCACAGTTTAAAAGTCTTAAATCCGGTTTAATAATCTCTCCAACATATAGACTGCTTTCACCTAGTATATGTAGGTCTAACACATTTCACTTAATTGGAAGCTTACTTGTAGTACTCACAGGCTTTTAAATGGTAGGAAGTCCTCCCTTCTTCTCTTTGAGAGGTTGTGTGTGGAGTTCATGAGCAGACAGCAACCACTGAGAACTGGCTCCCTGGATTGGAGGATGAGTGAGGATTCACAGCCTGCAGCCGATTATTTTACTTTGTGCTTTTTACAATAAGTTGTACATATTTGTTTAGTGGCTATATAAATATAAATGTATATTTTTTTACACAATGGCTATATGCTATAAATTCTATATGATGTATATTTTTTGTTGTGACTGGATCACACAGAACCTGATTCAGTTTGTTGTAAATGTGAAGGCTGTACTTCATTGACAGCAACTGTCCTGTCAAATATCGGTCTAGCCCTGTAGATGATTTCAGACTTAAGAACACAGTTTCTCTTGCCAGTACAGTTTGTACATGATAGCTAAATGCGGTCACTGGTGAGCCTCCGATCCAAGCGCTGTTAATTTGGTCTATTAACCGCTTGCAGACCAGTGCACGCTGATGTACGTCGGCACAATGACACAGCTGCGCAAATGGGCGCACCTGTATGTCCCCTTTAAACTGCAGAAGTGATCAAATACCACCAAAAGAAAGCTCTATTTGTGGGAAAAAAAAGATATCAATTTTGTTTGGGTGCAACGTCGCACGACCACGCTATTGTCAGTTAAAGCGACAGTGCCGTATCGCAAAAAGTGCTCTGGTCAGGAAGGGGGTAAATCCTTCCGGGGCTGAAGTAGTTAAGAACTCTGTTAGATGCTTTAGGTTGCTGCTAACTTGTTACAATCAATCTAATATAATATAATTCACCTTTACAATGGAATCTGTAACAACGATTTAGTGTTTTGTGGTAAACTAATTTTAATGTGGTGTTTCCATTACTGTCCTCAACACCTGTAACATTGCAGTGCTTTAACCACAACATTCCTAGTATCAAGGCATACATGCATGATGAGTAGTATGAGACAGGGTATAAACAAAACAGAAGTTAGAACCCCAAATCATACCTGTGCCTCACCCAGAAAACTAGAGCAAAAAGTAATGATATAAAATTACATGACTGGTAAGGAGTACATTAAAGGATAAGTGCACCTTTGGGAACATGTTACGTGTTCCACCCGTTTTTAGGGTGTAACATGTTCCCAATGCTGCAGCCACTGCCCAATCTCTGCACTCCCTGTAACAACAGTATGGGGACAAGTTTCCCATACTAGCTATCACTTTTTGAAAACAGTGCGGCCGTGCGGGGCTCTGCCCACATGGCCGTGTCATTCATTTACACAGCTCTGTTTGTGAATGAACTACAAGCCCTAACATCTATTGCTGCTGTCGGCTTGTAGTTCTCAATGAACTACCACGGCGCTGTGTTACCTGCAATAAAAGTGCATTTTTTTTTTATTGAACTTATTCTTTAAATATGTAGAAGATATTTTCTATGGAAATGTTTTTTTTTTCATAAGTTACAGGATTACAGAACACAAAACGGTGTATGTTGTCTAAATTCCATTTCTATACAGTGTTGTATCTCGAAAACTCAAATGACTGATAAACAATAACTCCAAAAACAGTTTGATTTTTGAGAGTTTGCTTGTGTGCGTGTACCTCACGCTGGCTTACCTCATGAGCTATCAGCATGCTGTCCAGGCTTAACTTTGCTTATGACCAACACTGTCTGAAAACTCTTATTCACAAGGTACACAAGACATCAAAAGTATCTGCAGCACAAATACAACAAATGTAGCAGTTTTGTTGAATATGTAAGCATACAAACAGGCATGAAACATTGCAAATACAGCTTGAGCTTTGTATTCATTTTACTGCTCGAATAATAATATAATTTCACTTGTAAGTGCCATAAAAATATGACTTGCAGAATTCCTTGGAATAACAGTTTTTTATTTATTCAGTTACATTTCATTGCAGGACAGTGCCAGTCAGAACCTAATGGTGAAGCAGAATGTAAGCATAATATGTCAAATAAATGCACTTATGTGTCCCATTCTACAGACAGGTCTTTGTAAAGCAGGGGTCTCAAACTGGCGGCCCTCCAGCTGTTGTGAAACTACAAGTCCCACCATGCCTCTGACTGTGGGAGCCATGCTTGTAACTGTCAGCCTTGCAATGCCTTATGGGATTTGTAGTTCTGCAACAGCCGGAGGGACGCCAGTTTGAGACTCCTGTTGTAGAGTCATCTTCTTTTTCACTTCCAGTACACCACTAGCCTGATTATCAGTGCAGCTTATCAGTCCCCATCAGTGCCCATTAGTGGAGCTCATCAGTGCCCATCTGTGCAGCTTCAGCAGTGCCGTCTCATCAGCAGACATCAGTGAAGGAGAAAAATTACTTATTTGCAAACGTTTTTAACAGAAATATTTGTTTTTAATTGTCAGTCTTTTTTTCATTTATTTAGCAAAAAATAGAAAAAAACAGTGGTGATTAAATACCACCAAAAGAAAGCTCTGTTTCCTTTTAGTACAGCGTTGCATGCCTGAGTAATTGTCGCTCAAACTGTGAAAGTGCTGAAAGCTGAAAATTGGCCTGGGTAGGAAGGGGGTGAAAGTGCCTGGTATTAAAATGGGTAAAGTAGAAAGTAAGGATAAAATGTCGCTTCCTCCCTTGCTCATTTACATACCGTATACTGTTTTTATACTTCCACGACTTCTGTGGCTGGCAGGAGGGAACTCTCTTCATGCCAAAAACTGGGGAGCAATGGAGGCCAGCAGGTGATGTCACACCACTGTGCAGTTTAGCTCTTTTGTTGAGTCACTTAGTGACACAATTAAGTCGGAGCTGTACAACCACATGACTGCTCTGAAAAAATTGTAAACAAGGTATTTACACTGTGATTTCCCACAAACTGTATATGCAGCACGTATATGAGCACAGGGAGGCGTTTTAAACCTTGGTCATGTTAGCCTTTCCTTCTACTTTAAATCTCTCTGTGTATATAAGGAGTATGTATGGAATATTCAGTAAAAAGAAACACAGTCTACGGATACCTTAATGCTTTGTTTTTGCTGCTAGAAGAACTGTAGAAAATAAAATACTGTTATGTGAAATGTTTTGATGATTCTGACACTGGGGCATTGCAGTAGATTTCTTACATCTGTAACATCTTCCTGAAAATTCAATGTCTCCTTATGGAGTAAGTTCCAAAATCCTCTGCTAAAAGATCTATAATAATTCCAAAATAATTTCTGAAACTTTTTTAAACACATTTGGAATTGACTTTCTCTGATTACATTTTTGTTGGATTTTCGTTACACATATTAGATCAGCTTAGGCTAAGCAGGTTGATATGGCTGCAGCTTAACTGCTAGTTTAGTAATGTTGGCAATAAAGTAAATCAAAAACCAAAACCTTTGAGTTTTTTTTATTCAGTAATGGTTAAAATGCCTGTCAGTCTTTTTTTTTATTATCTGTGTTGCACTGGGAAATTCTCCTTCATTTCCTGCCCTGTAAACACAGCAGGAATGAGAGGAATTTACTTTCAAAATAGGTAATCTCAGTTGTCACCAAACAGGTCTACCTTCCAGACGATTTTCATACTCTTCTTGTTCTGATGACAACTCTAAATTTTGGATTTTACATCATTTTCAGACCTGGGGACCCGTCACCAGGACAAATAGAAAGATTGAATTTCCCTGACAGGGACACAGCAACAGAAACCTGAAAGTGGTTCTAAACCCTAACCACTCTATTCAAAACTAAAACTTGATCCAGCTAAGTAACAGAAAACGCCCTCCTACACTGCTCCTAATGGCTCTTGGTCATTCCTCCTATTACTGCAGCCTGCGTAGGTGGACTTATACCTCAACCTTGTTAGGGTGAGGGACTTTTTACATGAGAAAACAAAGCCTGATTCTCTTTTAAGATGGCCACCACCAAACTAAGGCACATAACTTAGTATGAAACGATATATGATAAGAACATCCAGGGAAAAAAGATTCCCTCTTGGGAGCCTACAGACAATATTGTCTAATAGCCATTGGCCTGTCACTTGACTTTTTTCAAGCACTGCTTCCACAGTCGATGTCTGCTTCATTGGCAGATGTTTTTTTCTGGTTCAGTATATACAAATGTATAAAACATTATAATTGCATCCCTGACTAATGAGAAATAAATCGACCTGTGTTTAGCTATCATGCAGCCCTAGACAACCTGAACAATGACATTTTTTGAACAAACTTCTCCCTCTTTGTGATACAATTTATTTTGAAAAACAAAGAATTCTAGAATGTGGTGTTGGAGTAAACATTTTGACAGCTTTATATTCATAGACACTTTTTAACCATATAGATCAGTGGTGGTCAATTTGCAAGTGGGACCCCAGACACTTTCATAGGGCTGCACAATAGCAGCTTGTTTTCATGCTTTAAAGTATATTGCATCAAGTTTAAGTTCCAGCACCTGGCATCCAACTGCCACTCTGTGCTTGGACGTTAAGACCCCTTTCACACTGAGGTGCTTTACAGGCGCTACAGCGATAAAAATAGCGCCTGCATAGCGCCTGCATAGCGCCTGTAAAGAGCCGCTCCTGTCTCTCCAGTGTGAAAGCCCAAGTGCTTTCACAATGGAGTGGTGCGCTTGCAGGATGTTAAAAAAACTTCTGCAAGCAGCATCTTTGGAGCAGTGAAGGAGTGGTGTATACAGTGCTCCTAAACCACTCCTGCCCATTGAAATCAATGAGGCAGCGTGGCTATACCACCGGCATAGTGCTGCTGCAGCAGCGCTTTGCGGTGGTTTTAACCCTTTTTCGGCTGCTAGCGGGGGTAAAAGCATCCCGCTAGCGGCCGAACAGCGCCGCAAAATTGACAGTAAAGCCCCGCTAAGAATATTGGCGCTTTACTGCCGACGCACCCACCGCCCCCAGTGTGAAAGGGGCCTTAGGGCCACATAGAGAGCCTGCATGTCATGTGTTGAGTACTGGGATATAGACCAATAAGCAAAAGGATACACTGTTTCATATTTCTTGAACTACAGTGAGTCAAGCAACAGAGCAGAGTTTAATTTATTATTTTAATATGTTGTGGTTGTGCTGACCACTTAGATGAATCTCTCTCTTGCTAATACTGGATTCCCTTGCACAAGTCCCCCTAGTTAATTAGCTGAAACTAGCCACAACTGTCAAAGGAAGCCAAAGAGAGAAACAAAAAAAGGAAGAAAAAATGTGTGAATTTTAAGGCCTACTGTTTCCCGCATTAACTGCTGCTCAATGCACTGGTCCACAGTTGCATAATTTAAAATATGGATCTGCCTGTGAGACTACACAATTATACCCTTTTAATTGCATATATGATCTGAAAATTGGTGGGCTTATATAGTCTCTGGAGAACCAACCCTGGCACCCCAAATGTACCTGATTATTAATTTATTCAGACATGTTAAGATACCTTAGTAAAAGTGCTGGAAAAGCCAAAGTTGTATAGGCTAGACACCCCTTGCACAAGCCTAATCTCATGAGAGAAGTGTTGATTGGCTGGGAAAGTCTAAGCTGGGCAAATTATTATTTCCCAATATTAGTTAGCCAGAGTTGACCCCACAGGTTGGAGAGGGCCCACTGAAACTGAGGGCCCACTGAAACTGAGGGCCCACTGAAACTGAAGTGTACAATAACCATTACTCCCTATAGACAGTTTATATTAATGTACCTTTAGGTCACCTTTTTAGGAACTCCTGCATTATTTAGGATAACTTCTAAAATAAAATTGAACCACGTGGTCTACAGATTATAAAGGAACCTTAACTAAATGCGTAATTTTGATTTGTAGGTGTCCATCCATTCTGTGGCATAAAACCTTCAATAAGAAAAATACTTGATTAATAGTGTATGGATGTAGTGTTAGGTTAATTTGTACTGAGTGCAGTTTCCTAATTTTAAACTATTTGTTGTGTCACATACAACTAAAAATGTCTTTTTCTACAAATGTAATTCACTCTATACCCCCTGCAAATTACACTAAATGAATCTTGCAAACCACATATTAACTAATTAAAAATTAATTTACCATCATTTCCAGTAATAAATATAAATTAGATGCAGCTAATTACTGCTGAATATAATTTCATCTGTGATGGTGTTATGTCTCTAAGTAAGCAATGAAAATCCGTATCACTTAAAAATACCCAAACTGAGCACTGAAACCTGGCCAAATCATAATTACACTAAAATATGCACACATTACAAAGGAAAATGTATCCAGACACTGAAACACTAACCGCGTACGTGCACATTCTTTTAAAGTAGCCAATTATTTATTCTAATTCATTGTACTAGACAACAAACGTCTAAATAATCATTGTTAATGAGTAGCAGGAATTTCTTTTTAAAGTGACCCTGTCACCACAGGGTCAAAACAGGAAAAAGGCATACCTTTGAAAATAAGAGGCACTTACTTTTCCAGATGTATAAGCCAGGATGTGGAACCACTGCAAGCAGCAGGGAAA
Source organism: Lithobates clamitans (assembly GCA_037952925.1). NCBI lineage: Eukaryota > Metazoa > Chordata > Amphibia > Anura > Ranidae > Lithobates > Lithobates clamitans. Next base: position 268,895 of record JBBGZY010000758.1, on the reverse strand, counting down.
CAGGTATTCAACTAATCTGACCAGACACCAGTTGCAATGACCAGGGGGCGGACACGGGTACCAAAAAGGTAAGTATAGCACCTCCTCTTTTTACAGGTATGCCTTTACTGTTTTGACCTCGCAGTGACATGTTCACCTAAAAAACCTAACGCTTACCTGGCTTTGTTTAGAGGCCATATCAGTACTCTTATTATTAACAGTATAGTAATTGTTAGCCCCAGACGCACTTTCATGACTGCAGCCTATCAAATAAGTGCAGCCAATATGTGTGCACAGGGGTTTTACTTCTAGCATTTTAGCTGTTACATAAACAGTAGGGTTTCATTCAGAATTACTGAAATGTAAAATTGAAATGACAACTCTGTAAATGAGAAAGAACCATACAACAGATATTCAAAATAGAGTAATGAGTGCACTAAAGAGTACAGCCCATTAGTATTGAAAATCTTGCCTCTGAATAAAAAAAAATAAACCAACTCCTCCATCCACAAACCAGGTCGAAAACCTGCATCAGCCAGCAAGAGAGCAGCAAAGAGATGGGTTGAAACAGAAAGACGTATATTGACACTTAACGGGTATTTAAATCTATAGAAGTGACCCTGTGCTGACAGGGTCACTAAAATAAATGGCACATAATAACTTACTACCAATTATAGCTTTAGATCTGTGTATTCAACATAAGGCTGTCAGATGGATGACTCTGCTACTAGCGATCATGCCTTACCGGTATGTCAAATTCGCCAGGGGCAGGATCGTTAGAGGCTGCATATTTTTTTTTCTAGAGAATTTACCCTCTGTAGTTGAGCCATCAGCAGCATTCGGTACAGCAAAAGAGTGAGATTTCACTGCATCTGGCTACAGAACAGTGGTTTCGTAGTAATAGACAGGCAGCCTCTTTAGTGATCCTGCCACTAGCAAATTTTTCTTTAGCACCAGAATCACACATCTGACATCAGCCTAAGGCAATCATAGATTGATCATTTTTTCCACTGAACCAATGGGTTGAACGAAAAAAAATTATCCTCCCGCTGTGGTATTGTATTCTGAAAGCGGGAAACCTTCCCTGCCACCAGAACACAATGATTTGTGTTGCCAGCTTTAGCAAATGACACTGATCATTCGGGAAGAACCCAAGAGGCTGGTTGTAGACAAGTTGATCCATAGATCGATTTGTGTACAACCAGCCTACCTATTCAAAGATTGAGATTTGTCTGGTTCCTGCTGAACTGGCTTAATTTCGATCCATGTATGGGAGGCTTAACTGTTTCCATGTTTTCAAATAATATTATTGTTTGTTAAAACTCTAATGTTTGGTAAGCATTTAAACATTAGGCCTCTTTCCCACCATCGGACCAATCGGGTCCACCTTCCCATTTTTCAGGCGGACCCGATTGGATCACCCATTGTTCTCTTTGGGGCAGTGAATGTCACCCGCCAGCATCTGATCTGATCCACTAAAAACAGACGGATGGTGATCTGCTCCCCATCCTTCCAGCGGATCGGATGACAAACGGATGGAAACAGACCACTCCATAAAGAACAGTGGGTGGGTTGTGTCTGTGTCCATTCTGCATAGCGGAGAGGACACGGATCTGTCATCTGCCTGCTCAGTGGGGATCAGCGGAGAGATCCCCCGCTAAGCAGGCAGATCTACTTGGACAAATTCTGCTCCATCTGAAAAGGGCCTAATTGTAGGCTACTTTATTTAATGTAAATATTATTCCATGGGTACATGATATAAGGTGACAAAGTTTTAAAAGGGGTACATAGTTTTCAAGGTGTTGAGAAACAATAATGTAGAGAATTATTTCACTGAACGCAAGAAAAAAAAAATTGCCAAAACAAAACCTAATTTAATTAGCCTATTAATATACCTGATTTACAGTGCTTTAGTTATTCCTTGTTCTCCTCATTTGACCCTCATTATATTCTAATATTCTAATATGTTTCTTGAAAAGAAATTAGACCAAAAAGGAATTTTTCTTTCAAGTGCACATGGAGAAACTGAAAAAAAAAAAAAAAAAAGTTCTGAGAGCTAAACAAAATCATTCAACAAATGTGTGTTTATATGTCACACACAGTACAAAACAAACATTAAAGGCTCGTTTACACCAGATGCAGTCAGATGCGTTTTTCAAAAGGCATCCCGAAGGCATGCACAGTAAAATCAATGTTTTCTAATCACCCAAGTTCACACCATTGTGTTCATTTTCAGTGCTTTCAAAAAAAGTACAGCAGCATGCAGCCATGCAATGGATTGCCTATAAATGCATGTAAATACAACAGAATACATAAAACGCGAGAGAAGAAAACGTTAGCAAGCTAAAGACAGTATTTGTAATGAGGGTAACAATTATGTCACCGCAAACACATTACACACGCGTGTAATCACACATGTAAAACCTTACAGTGATTCAAAGTTTGTGGTGTAAATGAGCCCTAAAGTGATTGTAAAGCTTTATTTTTTTTTCATTAAAATAATAAACATGGCATACTTACCTGCTCTGTGCAATGGTTTTACACAGAGCAGCCCCAATCCTCCTCTGCTCAGGTCCCCCGTTGGCTCACCTGGCTCCACCCCCGAGTGCCCACCACAGAAAGCCGCTTCGAATGGGGGCACTCGTGTGTGCTCGCTCCCGAACTGCGCTGTTTGTGTCTATTCAAACACACAACTCAGCTCGGCCCAGCCCCCTCGCTCTCTGCTCATAGGTTTTAAATGACAGCAACAGGAGCCAATGGTTCTCTGTGCTACTTTCAGCTAAGTGTATGAGAGTGGAGAGAGAGGAGAAGAGCTGATGCAGACATGTACAGCACTGAATCGAGATCGGGTTCTGGCAAGTATTGGGGGGGGGGGGCTGCAGGGAAACTACTAGTTTTTATTTACCTTAAAGTAGTTGTAAACCTCAGACATTAAATATGAACAAAGCATATCCCTCTATAGTGTGTACTTGTCTCATTAAGAAGCACTAAGTGTCTGCTGCTTCCTTCCTCTGCTATCTGCATTAATCACTTCTGAAAGGTTTTCCTGACATCAAGAGAAAAAAAAAAGGTGTCAGGGGAGGGATCTCCAATTCATTGACAGCCTTAGCTCAGTTCCTATGTGCTGTGTGAAGGGGGTGTGTCCCTTCCCTCCAATCAACTGTCAGAGCTCTCCTCACTGAGTTCAGCATAGTGTAATTTCAAATCTCCACCCTTTTTTGTGACAGTGCAGACAAGCTTTATAAATCCTGCACTGATGTAGAGAAGACTGCAGATTAACAGTTAGAACTTATGTAGGAGGATTTTTTTCATCCCTGTATCACCTCACCTGAGACCAGTCACTTCACTGGGTATATGTAAGGGTTTAGAATCACTTTAATGCAGATAATGCATTAAGGGAAAAATTATTTTTACCCATATTACCTCATGTGCCAAGCAGTGACAGAGGGGCTCAGCCTGTAGTGGGAGGCCATGGGATGTGTGTAAAGAGGCCGAGGAGAAGGCAGAGTCCCAGGTGTGGAGTGTCAGCCGAACACGACTTTCCTCTGGAGGAGTCACACCGGATTTGTACGCTGTGTGTGTTCTAGGGGCTCCTCGGTGTGCTGATTTTTATCTCTTTTGTGCTGAGTGGGCAGGATCCTGGGCGGAGGGTGATAAAGATCTTGAGCCTTCAGGTGGATTGCTGCAACACACTGACCCGTTTTACTGGGAATGTGCATGGTGACCTTACCTATCTGTAGGTGGTGGGACACAGTGGTGGAGCAAGTTTTTATTATCATTGGAGCACTGTGATGGACAGAAATGTTTACTATTACTTTGAAATTCCATTTATATATATATATATATGTGTGTGTGTGTGTGTGTGTGTGTGTGTGTGTGTGTGTGTGTGTGTGTGTGTGTGTGTGTGTGTGTGTGTGTGTGTGTGTGTGTGTGTGTGTGTATGAAGATTTAACCACGTCCACTCCTCTCCTACATGTAAAAATCATAATTTTTTTGCTAGAAAATTATTCAGAACCCCCAAATATTATATAGGGTTTTTTTTTTTTTTAGCAGAGACCCTAGGCAATAAAAAGGCAGTCATTGCAACTTTTTATGTCACACGGTATTTGTGCAGCAATTTTTCAAACGCGTTGGTTTTTTTTAAAGAAAAATAGTTTCATGAATTTAAAAAAAAACACGCTAAAGTTAGCCCAAGTTTTTGGTATAATGTGAAAGATGTTGTTACGCTGAGTACATACATCAGGGGTCCTCAAACTTTGGCCCTCCAGTTGTTCAGGAACTACAATTCCCATCATGCCTAGTCATGTCTGTGAATGTCAAAGTTTTGCGATGTCTCATGGGACTTGTAGTTCCGCAACAGCTGGAGGGCCGTAGTTTGAAGATCCCTGACATAGATACTGAAAATGTCACGCTTTAAAATTGCGCACACTTGTGGAGCAGCGCCACACTTCTGTACTTAAAAAGGCAACATTTTAAATTTTTTTACAGGTTACCAGCTTAGAGTTATAGAGGAGGTTTTGGGCTAGAATTGTTGCTAACGCTCGAACATTCGTGGTGATAGCTCACATGTGTGGTTTGAATGCTGTTTACATATGTGGGCACGACGTATGTATGCGTTTGCTTCTGCGTGCGAGCTCGGGGGGACGGGGGCTCTTTAAAAAAAAATTTTTATTGTTTATTTCATTTTTTTACACTTTCCCTTTAAATTTTTATTTTTTTTATCACTTTTTTTCCTATTACAATGAATGTAAACATTCCTTATAATAGGAATAGGGCATGACAGGTCCTCTTTATAGATCAATCATTCTTTGTAGAATGATCCCCACACCTCTCCTCTAGGCAGGAAAAAAAAAAAAAACATGATCTCGGCCTTTCCAGCCGAGTACACAGCAGCGTGTACATCTGCCGTGCCGAATGTGACATCATAACGTCGCCCGGGCCTCCGAAGGTCATAGAGACTGCCAGGGACCATCTGGTCTTCATTCTCTATGGTAAACTCCTTCTCCGGCTCGCTGATTGCATGGGCAAGCCGATAGAAGCACTGGAGGGCAGCGGGAGGGGGGATGTCCCCTCCCACCGCCTATAAAAACAATCAAGTGGCTAACCAGCCACTATGATTGTTCTTACGTTGCAGGGAATCGCCAGCTGAAAAGAATGATGCAGCTGCAGGCATCATTCAGATACCTCTACTCAAATTCCAGGATGTCATATGACAGCCTTTGGCGGGAAGTGGTTAAATTATATTGTTATACCAAGGACTGGTGTTGATATATATTTTGATGTATAGTTTGATACATTATGGGTTAAGTATTTTGATGGTATTTATTATATTTATTTTTGTTTTTTATTGCTGTACTCTCAATTTTTTTATTCACTTTTTGTTGCGCTGCACTGAGCTTTTAAAGTGATTTTGGATTTGCTTGCAAATGTACATATAGATAAGTCCAATTTACGAATCCGGGCAGTTATAATTATTAAACTACATGATTCTTAGCAAATTGGACAAATGTACACTATATCAGAAAAATAAAAAAAATGTGCAATTCTCCAATATCTTACAAACCGATCTGTTTTTCTCTTCATCTGCTATTTACATCAAATCTTCAAAGATAGTGGATTTTAAACATTCAGTGCTGTTGGGTATTGCTGGAACTTATAACAAAACAAATGCAGTACAATTTTACCTGGTGTAACGTTAAGTATAACTAAAGTCAGAAATATTTTTTCACTTCTGTAGAAGGATTAGAGCACCTGTCAGTTTTTTTTGCTGTCTGTGTTACCATTAGGGGGATTCAACCTCTCTATTTGTCCAGTTTACCATTTATCAGAGTAAAGGTGAAAGAAAATCCCCAAATTTGTTTTTTACCGGAAAAGAATTTGAGGGGAAATGTTCCAATGGGGACACTAGTTTTGGTAACCCCGATGACCACCAGGAATTCCCTCACTTTAGAGGTATTGCCTTTGACCACATGTAAAAAATATTGTAGCTCAAATGCCTCCTGTTCTTCCTTCTGTTGGCTCTCTTCCTACAGTGGGTGCCAGCCCCTCCAGGAGCAAGTCTGACTCCATGGAAGAACCATAATGGAAAAAATAAGTTGTGCACACTATATAGATCAACCACATCCAGTGGAAACTAGTAGAGGCTTCAGCTACAGTCACCGCATCTTGGCCATGCACCCAATGCATTTCACCCTGATTGGGCTTATCGTTATCATAGAGGTAACGATTAAGCCCAACATGTCAGTGGGGCCTGGCTAAGATGCAGGGACTGTAGATGAAGCCTCTACTAGTTTACCGGTGTATGTGGTTGATCTATGTCTTGAGCGCACTTCCTGTTTTGACTATGGGACAGGAAGTTAAGTCAAGTGAAATTCCCTCAACAGGACATAGATGGCAAATAAAAAGTGACAGGGTTTATACCCCTCCTTTACTCTATCCAAAGTAAAAAAACATCAACAGTGATATCAAAGAATAATTATTGAAAGCTAAGAAATCAAAATTAGCACACAAAGCATAAGCCTCAATATAAGGCAAGGTATTGAATGCATGACAGTTAAATATGGGGTCTAGTTCTTATTTTCTGTCATAATGCAGTTGCTCTCAAAGTCAAACAAGTTTTTTTTTTTAGATTCACATAAAAATAAGGCAATGTCACTCCATGTAAAATATAATGTAAGCTATAGGATAGCTTTGACCTTTTATGAATAGTTCTTCAAAACAAAAAGAAAAAAAAAAATCACATCTGTTTCCAATCTCATTACATGTCTTATTTGTATAACCTTATTTTTTAAAGGTTGAATTTTTAAATTAAATGTGAACGTCCAGGTTTCACTCAGTCACTGCAGTGAGCACAGTTTATTTATTTGATTCTGTTCAACAGTACAGACTCTGGTGCTATAGTGTCACTGTCAAGAGCCACGTCTCTCATGTAAATAACATTCTTTGACACAGACAGTATATCTAATTTAACAGATGACACAGCTCACATCTTAACATTAGTTATTTAGGAATCTGAATGTGTTAGTACACCTCCCGTTTTTAAAATCCTTTTTTAATGTCTTAAGAAGAATCATTTACATCTACAAAGAATGATTATGTGTTACTGGGATTTGATTCTGTGTATAATTTTTGGCTTTTATACAAAATGGTGATAAATTCCTTTTTGTTTTTTTTTATCTGCTTTGTTGCATTAGAATGAGTAAAAGACAAAGTAAAAATAAGTATCCTAAAAAAAAAAAAAAAAAAAAAAAAAGCGTAGAGGAGACAGAAGGAAGACAAATATCATAATTGTTGTTTCTGCAACTGGTAGCATGCCTGAACTTACTCTTACGTCATAAAATAACAGCCAGAAAGAACATCTGCCCCAAGTGAGCCAAGTAAGGCTGAGAATAATTAATATTATGCAATATTATTGTACAATTATAATTATATTGAATACTGCTACAAGCCACCTGTTTTTTTATTTGCTGGCTTGTTCATTCATACCATCGGAAAAAAATGTTAATGTGCTTTGTCAAGTTGGTGATGAATTTTAATATCAACTAGCAGGTGTGCACCTGTGCTCGCTGCTTTACCCAGAAGTGCTTGATGTTCCATTCTGTCACTACAGACTAAACACTTTCTATGCAAAGTTATAATCAACAGCACATTTTTGGCAGATTCTGCTGCAGAATAGTTGCCAAAAATAACATCAATAAGGAGAAATACAGGAATTTCAGGAGTATGGAACTGCCCAAGTCCCATTAAGCAAGCTAAAGTTTCAGATTTTTTCAGCCCCTAATTCAGGGACCAATGTGGGGACCACTGGTTTTCAGTTTATGATCACCCAGTTGGAGCCAGATTAATGTATTTACTAAAACAATAAAAAAATAAATAAATAAAAAAAAAGGAAAGACACTTTTTAATAGTTTAAGCCAGGGGTTTAAGCCATTTCAAATTTAGAAATGTGTTTTTTAAAAACACATGTAATTGTGGTGAGCATATTTGTGTGACTGATCAGTAATCCTTTTTAGGCCCCTTTCACAGAGGGCGGACTGAAGCTGCGATCTGCTTGCTCAGCAGGGGATCTGTCCTCTGCTGAGCAGGTGGATGACAGGTCCATGTCCGCTCTGCACAGTTCACTCTCCTTTATGGGCAGTCAGATGTAAACAGACCGCCCGTCCATTTACACTGGACTGCTATCCCATCTGCTGGACGGAAGGGGAACAAATCCCCATCCGTCTATTTTTGGTGGATCAGATTGGATATAGGCGGGTGGAAAAAGACACATCTCTGTTTACACCCGCCGCCTCATAGAGAAGAATGGAGGTTCTGACTGGGTCCACCTGAAAAACTGACAGGTGGACCTGATCAGAAGGTCTGTGTGAAAGAAGCCCAAGAAAAAAAAAAAAAGGAAGTCCTTCACACCGATATAGGCACTTTCAAAGTTGGAGAACAAAATTCTCGTAACGACAGCTCTTTCAGGTATGGCATGCCTTTAAAACAAAGATGCTTTCCTTATGCTTTCCTTTTCAACTTGAATCCATATCTTGAACATTAGTATTTGGAGCACAGTCCTCTTAAAGTTCTAAAAAGTACTAAAAACATTTAAAATAGCTTTGTCTCACAGCTAACTGGATAACTACAAATACATTCATTTTAAAGTACGATTTTCTCAGACTGGACAATTCAAAACTTCGCTCATGGTAAAAAAAAAAATGTATAGGCAGAAGGATATAGGATAAATTTATGTTAGTTTTCCAATTTCCCACTAAGTAAAGTATAATACCCAAATACTTACCTTCAGCCCCACTTCAAAGATGCTTAATGTGTGGCCCTGGCCAGCACCATACAGCCTTTACGCAAAGGCCCTGCATCTACTGCGTATTTGCATCTATGCCTAATTCATTTCTATGGCTGGTCACAGTGGTCATATGAAGGAATACGAACTGAATGAAGATGTAACATGCTTGCTCAGTAGAGGCAGGGCCTGACTGAAACTTTTGCATAAGTATTTGGCTATTTGGCTAACACTGAGGGGGAAAGCTGTGAAGGGAAACTTCAAGTAGAGTGCAAATACTCTCCTTTCCCACACCATCTAATGGCAGCCAGATCATAGGAAATCTTCCTGTGAAGTCCGCCGAGAAACAAACACTTGGAGGAGTAAAAATCTCTTGGATGCTGGCTCCTCATGATGATTGAATCCTGTAATGATGTGGTCAACAGGAGGATTCAGTGAAAGCTGCAGGGGACCCAGGAGACTGGCAGTCCCAAAAGTGTTGGTTTTTATGAAGACTTAACATGAAGATTTATCAGAATCTGAGCGGCATTTGGCAGCATGGACAATCAGGGGGAAAGGTAAGAATTTACACTTTCTTTTACAAGTGTAGCTTGACTCAGTAATTTTAGTATAGCAACAGAGTCACTTATGGAGTAGCTCCAGTTTTTGTTTAGAAAAAAATTAACCCCCCAGGGTGATCAATGTACATTGCCGGGATTTCAACATACTTTGTGCCAGATTCCTACCCTTTGTTGCTGTGAAGACTCTGTTTGACCAGACTGATTGCATACTCATTCTGAATGGGATGGTCTGGTAAATTAGCTGCTGCACTTTTGGTGTTCTAATGAGGAAAGCTGCAGTATCTGTATCCCTTAAGAAGTGATAACCCCTTGGGGAGTATCTTACCAAAACTTAAATTTTTATTGCTGTTGGTGCCTAAAATCTGACGTTTATCTTAGTAAAGTCTTCTGGGCAAATCAGTGAGCCAACCACACAAGCGGGAAATGATATTTTTGGAGGAGTTCTGCACACCAACTGTGTTTAGAATGCCTTCAAGCTGTTATATTGGATTGAATTTTGCAGAAAATTACAGAGCTGCAGATTGAAAAGGAGAGATGATTTTTTTTTTATAACATTCATTTACAACATGGTTGTAAGGGGTATATATATTTTTTTATTTATTTGCTATATGTTTTCGATGAAAATGAAGTTGCCCTTTAAGGTTGTCGAAACAACATGTAGATCCAGCGATATAGGCAGCGGACAATATGTGTATTTCCTGACTTCACCGGTCTTGTTTTTAAATGGTACACACGGGCTGAATGTCGGGAGACATTTGCCAGTTCAAAATAAAAACGGCTGACATTCGGCCCATGTCTATGTCGGTATGCTGTTTGGCAGCCGACTGACTCCCAATCAGCACTCTCAGCCAATGGTGAAGAATGCTGATCGGAGTGCTCTGGTGGGGGGCCATCCCCCTGTCAGAAAAGAACAGCTCAGCAGGGGAGATCGCTGTACTAATGTTGGATGGCTATTACAGCTTCTCCGACAGATCTGTCAGTTTTTTTTCATGCAAGTGTATACCCGACTTAAATCTCCAAGGTAGAACCTGCATTGGACATTACCTGTTCATTAACCTCCTAGGCCAGGCAATATTTAAACTTACCCCATTGATTTTAACTTTTTATGTTAGAAAATTTCTCACTGCATGTAAAACCCTATAAAAATACAGCATATTTATGAAATGTCCTTGCTCCTGCTGTTCTGAAAATCTTTTTTATCACCTCTAACACATTCCTGATCAAGGTCCTAGCATGAACCAAGTGTATGCCTGTGCCTGCCAGGACCATAGTTACACAGGGCAGGGATGGGAAAGCACCTGCATGTATCTGACAAACAGGGACTAGGTATTTTCAGAGGTGAATAAAAGAAAAAGGAGCTCTGATTTTACACAGCAGGAGCAAATTATTAAAAAAAAAAATACAGCCTAATATGCAGAGGCCAAAAATCACTATTCATAATTACCCAAAACCAAACAAACTTGCTTACTCCATTTCCGCAGTATTGAATGTTTTTTAAGCATAATACTAATGAATACTTTGTTTGCATGATGTACATATAGTATGGAAATGACATGTCCAAAATGCCTGTATTCTGTATTACACCCTATGTAATATACCAGTCTATGAACAAAGAAACTGATATGTCATGTCTATAGATGTCTAGTGTAGCACTGACTAATATATTCTGTAACAGAAACCACTCAGGACAACTAAAAAAAAGAGTATAATATATTTTAGGAGTAGTTCATTTCAAAAGTTAACTTGTTGCAATTAACTGCAGACACTTACTACATTTATACAAGGCAACCAATGCAGTAATTAAACGCAAACGGCTGTTGCTCCTCTGAAGACCTCTGGCAACTTGAACTTTAGTGACCTTTGAATGTCTACCGGGGCTTACTAGAAGTCAAGTAATAAAACTGGAGGGGGGGGGGGGTGATGGAGGAATGATTCTAAAACTGGGAAACTTTTCAGAATTTATGATAATCTGAGAAGCATCAAACATGCATTGTTTATTAATCGTAAAGGGTTCTCATAATGGGGCATACAGTACAACTGTCATCACTGTCTCTTTAATCCATTTTCTCTATCTTGCTCTGTTTTTAATCATGTGTGAAGACCTCATCGACATTGACATCAGGTAAGAAGTGTTCCCTCGTATATTATGGCTATAATACTTATTGACCCTAACAGATGGAATGTTCAAAGAGACTGTACATGTCAAACCTCTATGTAAGCTATTGGAAAACACATTTTCATTTCAAACTATTTGCTAACAGCATGGTGGTACCCTTCTAACCTTATTTGGCACTAGAGCATAATTAGATACACAGGGGTGTGACTCCAATTGAAGGTGTTGGCATTGTAACACTCTGTGAAAATATTAACTATGAGGTTAACTCTGATTTTCTCTTCTTTAATTAAATGCACATGGTACTAATGAGGTAACCCACTGTTCCTTGATAGCACTAATTAGCTAAGAGAAGAGTACACTCTCACACTGCAATTTAAACCTAAAAATAAGGTTGAAATATGCTAATTGCTAGCAATTTAAAGCACTACAACTTGAAGAACTAGTCATAATAATGGAAATGGGATGCTTTGCAGCTAGGCAGCTGAAAGTTTAGTTAAATAATAACAAGACTTCCATTAACAGGGTCATCAAATTAAAAAAATGTCTTTACTATATACACCTTAATGGAAGAACACCAAACAGCATAAACAGAAAACCACAAGCCAAATCCAAGATATACAGTACTATCATTTTTAATATTGCATATTCATATTTGCAAATATAGCTTTAGCAGCCATCTCCATATCAAATATTCTGATTAGAACCCCTCCTTAACCCCCTCCCGCCCGCACGGCCCGCCAACAGCGCGGGCCTTAATTGCCGGGAGACCATCATATGATGTCCTCTCGTGCATGAGCTGCCTGCGTGCCCCCTGTGGGGCATACGCAGCACGCTCTGTGATCACCGAGTCTATGAGACTCGGCCCCTTACCACGTGATCGGCCAGTGACAGTTGATCACGTAATGTAAATAGATCGGTAATCTTTTTTTTTTTCCCTCACGCTGTTAGCATGAGGGGAAGAAAAAGCCGATCACCATCAGTCCCTCACACAGAGAGCCGTGTCATCTGTGCCCACCAGTTCCACCTGCCATTGCCACCTACCAGTGCCCACAGTGCCACCTACCTTTGCCCAAAGTGCCACCTACCTTTGCCCAACAGTGCCACCTATCAATGCCCACCAGTGCTGCCAATCAGTGCCTCATCATAGGTGCCACTGATCAGTGTCACCTACCAGTGCCCATCAGTGCCACCTATCAGTGCCCTTAAGTGCCACCCATCAGTGCCCTTCAGAGTGGCCCATTAGTGACAACCATCAGTGCCAATCAGTGCCACCTCTGTGCCCATCAGTGCCACCTATCAGTGCCCCCTTGACAGTGCCCATCAGTGCAGCCTATCAGTGCCCATCAGTGCGGCCTTTCAGTGTCCATCAGTGCAGCCTCATCAGCGCACTTCAATGAAGGAGAAAAAATTACCTGTTTTCAAAATTTTATAACAAACTATGAAACTGTTTTTTTTCTTCTTTTCAAAATGTTTGTTTCTTTTTTATTTTTTTTAGCAAAAAATAAAAAACCCAGCAGTGATTAAATACCACCAAAAGAAAGCTCCATTTGTGTGAAAAAAACTATAACAATGTAATTTGGGTACGGTGTTGCATGACCGCTCAATTGTCATTAAAAGTGTGAGAACGCTGAAAGCTGAAAATTGGGCTGGGCAGGAAGGGGGTTTAAATGCCCAGTAAGCAAGTGGTTAATGACTGTCCTTGAGGTTAACTGAGTTTATCTCAACAGACTTCCAGATAAGACCTAACCCTTACACTTGAATAGACAGAGAGATCAGAACAATAAAGCAGAGTCATTGTGCAGTACTACTAAGCAGGAAGCAAAACCTGCAGCAATAATGAGCAAAAATTGGTGTGCATTGACACATCAGTCACAAGGTTAAATAACTTAAGAGTAAAAAAAGTACTCAATGAGAAGTCTATAAACACTGAGCTAAATACATTCACATAAAAAAAAAAAAAAAAAAAAAGACACAACTTTCCTTTTAACATAAATACTACAGTATTCACGCAATATTAGCATACCATTTACCTGTAAGTAATATTTTACTGTTCAATACTTTCATGATGGTATTTTGTATTTATATGTATTTAAAAAAAAGATTTGTAGATTTGTCTTTGGCTACATTAGACAGCATGGGATGCTTTGTTCCAGACTAGTTTGGTTGCCAGTGCATGTAATTGCGCAGTCTACCACTAGGAGAGCATGTTGGACTGCGTTGAAGCGGATTTCTGGGTATGCGGCTGGCTGTGATCTCCTTGGTGTCACTTCCGTCCATTGAGACTTGACGTCACTTCTGCTTTTGACAAAGGCAACCGTTGCGGCACTCCTCCCCCTATTGGGCTCATGGACCCATACTGGTGTTTTTTGGATAATGGCCAACTGAGAGAGGGCCCACCCGGCTCCCCAGTGACCGCCCTTTTTGTGCTCTTAAGGGCTGGTCTGTGTGGGGAACATTTGCTGGAGTAATGGGCTTTCAGGAGACCCAGACATCCCCTGTAGAGATCCCTGGTGCCTTGGGCGTTTGCACTGACCTCTCATGCATAACGGATTTGATGACGTTGCATTGAGTGCTATCTACATCAGGGTAAGATGTGAACCATCTACCTGATTAAACAAAGGAGTTTATGCTGGATTTACAGGGAAGATGTATTCATATGCATCTTTCTTTGTGTATCCTGCAGTGGCTTTTTCCTTTGTTGGTGGCTTATACAGATTTTAGATTTTGTCCTGAGCCCCGCTCCTTAATGTTGGAATATGCTCTGTGCTGTCACTTATCCATGCAGGTTAGTGCAACAATGTTTGTTCATACTGTGGTCACCTTATCTGTGTCTGTGTACCTTGCTACACTGATGGTTGAACTGAGAGTTTGTTTTTCCTTTCCCTCTCTTTCCTTTTTTGTTCTTACTAGGTTTCCTTGTATTTTACAACAGATAATATATCTGATGATTGGGTCCTGCCTATGCACTACATCAGCAAGGCGAAGCCTTTGATTATGGCATCTCACTAGCTCAAACACATCCAATACTCTAGGTATATACATTATATGTATTTCCCCCTCCTTTTTCTCCTTTTCTTTTTTTCTTTTTTTTTTTTTCTGAATGTCCCCCATTAATGCTAGTGGACAGGATATTGCATATACATATATTTTAATGTATGATAAAACACTACTAACTCTGTCTTGTTTATAATATTCCACATGAGGTCTATAGTTGCACTGTTTTCTCTTCTTGATATAAAATATTGTATGTACTAAATAATAAACTTTTTATATCTTTATAAAAGTATCTTTATAAAAATGATTGATGCATTTATGTGACATACTATAATATATTCATGGAAACCACCTCTTTATAAAGCCCATCTCTTTTATATATTCTCTCTTATTACTAACTGGGCTGGTGTTCCATATGGTTTGAGTCCATTGGACTCTTCTTTCTAATGGGCCCTCACCTTTTTCTGCTGTAACCACTAAAGGGTCAACTTGGCCTTGTGCTTAAAGCGGAGGCCAATTTTTCTTTTTTTTAAGTCAGAAGCTACAAATGCTAAGGACACTTACCTGTCCAGGGCACCTGCGATGTCGGCACCCGAGGACGAACTGTCCCTCAGTCCTCGGATGCTGCCGCCGCCATCTTCAGTAAGGGAATCAGGAAGTGAAGCCTTGCGGCTTCACTTCCTGGTTCCCTACTGTGCATGCACGAGTCGCGCTGCGCAATCCGAATGGTTCCTGCTGTCTCTGGGACCTGTATGTCTCCCAGCAGACAGCGGGGACGGAACGGGAAGTGGCGTAGACCACCGCGGGGGTCTATGCCCGGAAGTGGGTGCAAATACCTGTCTTATACAGGTATCTGCACCCCCCCCTTCCTCCTGAAAGGTGCCAAATGTGACACCGGAAGGGGGAGGGTACCGAAAAGCGGAAGTTCCATTTTTGCGTGGACATCCGCTTTAAGGTCATTGTCATGCTGGAAAGTCTAAGAGCTTCCCAAATACAATATTCCTGCTGAAGAATGCAAATTGTCTGCCAGTATTTTCTAATAACATGCTGCATTCATCTTGCCATCAATTTTCACAAGATTTCCTGTGCCTTTAAGGTTCACCCCCCCCCCCCCCCCCAAACATCAGTAGGCCACCACCATTCTTATCGCTATAGGCCTTGTGTCCTCTCTCCAAATATAGTGCTTATGGTTGTGACCATAAAGCTCTATTTTGGTCTGGTCGCTCCAGATTACAGTGTGCCAGAAGATGTGAGGCATGTCAAGGTGTTGTCAGGCATATTGTAACCGGGCTTTCATGTGGCATTGTACCAGTAATGGCTTCTTTCTGGCAACTCAACCATGCAACTCAATTTTGTTAAAGTATCATTGTGTTGTGTTCCTTGAAATAACCACGCTGTTTTTTTCTAGAGCAGCCTGTTTTTCATGAGCTTACCTGTGGAGTTTCCTTTGTATCCCAAACAATTCTTCTGGCAGTTGTGGCTGCAATCTTTCTAGGTCAACCTGACCTTGGCTTGGTATTAAGAGATCCCCACATTTTTTCCACTTCCTAATAATTGAAGAGTGATCGAACAGTACTGACTGGCATATTCAAGGCTTTGGATATCTTTTTATATTTTTTTCCATCATTATAAAATTCCATTACTTTGTTATACAGGTCTTTTGACAGTTCCTTCCTGCTCCCCATGGCTCAGTATCTAGCCTGCTCAGTGCATCCACGTGAGAGCTAACAAACTCACTGACTATTTAAACACAGATACTAATTGCAGTTTAAAAAGCCACAGATGTGGGAAATTAACCCTTAATTGCCATTTTAACCTGTTTGTGTCACCTTGTGTGTCTGTACCAAGGCCAAACATTCCAGAGTATACAAACTTTTGATCAGGGCCATTTGGGTGATTTCTGTTATCATTATCATTTAAAAAAGAGCCAAACAACTATGTGATAATAAATGGCTTCCGATGATCACTATCCTTAAATAAGAGACAGTTTCTTGACATGATCAGTCAAATTTTCACCATTTCAATTCCAACATTTCACAATTTCTGCCACGGTATGCAAACCTTTGAATATATATATATATATATATATATATATATATATATATATATATATATATATATATATATATATATATATATATATATATATATATTGCAGCTTACCAATTCCTAAATGTGGTGGCAGCATTAGTTCTTGTTCTGTAGGGTTTTTTTCATTATTATCAGCTGGTGATCTGGCAAAGCACACTTCCTGCTTCTACTTTAGAGTGTTTCCACTCTGGATGGAGGGGCAATGGAGACTCCTTTGGATAGCAGGGGAGAGGGTACTGTTAGATGCACTAGCAGATTTAGACAGACTTGACTAACAAATGAAAGCATCATTAACCTCTTAGTGACAGCGGTACGCATATATGAGGCCTCTCAGAGGGTGGGCTATTATCCTGAGAGGCCGCATATATGCGTACCAGAATGTAAACAGAACTGTGCACCCTGCATGCTCCCAGCACAGTTTCCGGCGGCTAACATAAAGCTCCCTATCTGTACTTGTGATCGGGGGCTTTCCAATCACGTGACCACTGTGACAGCCAATCATGGCAGTCACATGATCTGAAACTTCTTAAAGGGTTGGGAGGCCTAGTGTTAAGGGGTTAAAAACACAAAACCAAAATTGCAATATATTACAGCTTAGTATTCATTAGATGTGATGTGATTTTTTTTTAGATTTTTTTGCTCTGTTCAGCTGGTGTCCTTGGCAGTAACACACTTTCTGCATTAAGGTGCCTAAACTCTGAATGGGGGAACACCTTTGGACAGCAGCATTGTCAGTTTGCGGGGAAGGTAATGTTAGATGCTTTAGCAGATTTAGATACACTAACAAACTGTAGCCAAACTCCAGCTAACACTTTTCAAGCAGTTAAAGCAACATTTTTGTTCCTTTTGTGATAAGCCCCTGGTCACACTGGTGCAACCTGTCATGCAATTTAATCGTTTCAAATCGCTTGACAAGTCGCACCTTATTGTCTGCAATAGAAGCAGTCAAATTGGTGTGACTGACTCCATCGGAGTAGCACCGATTTTGCAAGTAGTTCTTGAACTACTTTTTGCAAGTTCAGGTACACCTTGCATAGACATTTGTGACATTTGTGCATGAAATCACAGATGTCTTCCAAGTAGCACCTGAAGTAGTAATACTCTGAAATCATGCTACTTCAAGTGAAGTAGCATGATTTCAATGTCATGCTCAGTGTGACTGGGGGCTAAAGGCTTTACATAAATAAAAACTGACCATTGCAAGCAGCACTTGTAGTGTTAAATTGTTTCTGGAAATCTTGGTCTGTTAAAAGGAGTTAAAAAATACCAAACTTACTGGCTGGATCACCAGGTACAAATCAGGGGGGGAGCCTAAAAAAGAAAACAAATGCAGCCACCATATTTAAGAATTGGTAAAGCTGCAAAATAATACATTTTTATTTTTGTTTCTTGGAAAAAAAAGTGGTACAAATCTGAGAGACTAAAAGAGTGGTACACGCCAATAGTGTTTTTCTGGGTTGAACAAAAAAAAAAAAAACTGACAACTTCAGGCAGAGTCGCTGTACTAACAATCCAATGTTAGTGCAGCGACAGGGGAACGCCCACCACCAGAACACTCTGGTCAGCGCTGTCAGCCATTGGCATGCCCTCTGGCTCTGTAAATATCAGGTTATTTTTTGGAGACAGTGGAAGAAGAAGATGATCAGAGAATCAAACAGCCTTTTTACACAACGCAGAAGATTAACCCCATAGGTTCCACAGTGAGTATGACAGGCATGCTTTACTGCATATACAGAATGATTTTACTGTTGTGGGTTTAAAACTTTAAGAAGGACTGACTGCCATAATGTTACAAAGTAATTAAAAAAGGGTAGGGCCAGAGAGTAGCTAGTATTTTAAATAAAACTGGCAGTGCAAGGCAACACGAGAACTACATTTACACTTAAATACTTGTAATAATTATATTGTTCAATGTTCATTGGCCCAGATTTCAACTTTAAGTAACAGACACGCTTCTTTTATGCAAATATAACAAACCCGGTCTACATTATTAAAGATTCCAAATGATTATTTATCCTATTCTGTAGTAAAATTACTACAGCTAGGACTGATTTGATGAAAAACTTATTTTATTTTAACAAAAATTATTCTGATCCCTTTTACCTTGACAGGTATTGTAATTTGTATTTATATGAAATTAAACATATACAATTATACTGAATAATTGTAATATAAAATAGATTTATGTGTTCTTGCCATTTAGAATGTTAGCTTGCTTATAATTTACTTGCAACAATATCTATTAATTAATAAAGCCCTTTCAAAGAAGGACGTTTCATAAGTGGTAGGTCAGATGAGTGGCCAGCTCTGTTAAAACCTATTACAAGGCGAAGTTTTCTTTGCAAAACACAATGAAAGACATTTATCAAGCAGATCGTTGACAAATGTAGATGCAATTCAAGCCGCCTGTCAGTTAGAGTCTATACACCAATTTTCTGTGTGTTTGTGATCACTGCACCACTAATCCCGGGAAGCAAACTGCAACACTCCACACCAATCACAGGAGATGAGACTTACGTCAAGATGAGACAAAATTTTTACTTCAAATAGACACACATTAAGAAGTGATCAGAGACAGGTTTTATTCTGTCACACTGCAATTTTAGAAAAGAACATGTACCAATACAAGGAACGTCAGGTCAAATAATAAAAGAGTCCAAATTTGGTTTATTGGTCGGCACTTTAAAAAAAAAATCATAAAACAAAACAGCCAATGCATTTCAGGGGGGCAGAAAACACCCCCCTTTCAACAGGGCTTCAGTTCTTTACTGCAATTCATGCAGATGTTGCTGGCTAGTAACGTCCTCACACAGATTTATACAAGAGAGCCCTCTTTTCAGTCCAATTAAGTTTTTACTTTAACTGAAGCCCTGATGAAGGGGAGTGTTTTCTGGCCCCTAAAACGCATTGGGTGTTTCTTAGTGCAAACCAATAAATCAGATTGGACTATTACTTGGTTTGGCGATCCTTCTATTTGTACGTTTTTTTTCTAGTAACCTGCTGGGTACTCACTAGAGGTAGCCCTGAAGCTGCCCAAGTATAACACATTTGCCGCAAATCTGGGCAACAGAATTGAGCAGAGCATTAGCTCCCTACCGGTTTTGAGAGCTAAAATTGCAGGCTTTTAGGTCAAAAGCCTAAAGTAACACTATGTAACATAGTAACACTAGGTCTTACTTCTTCAAAAAGTGCAATCAGAGGAGCATAGTGGACTAGGAATCTGAATTTTAGTGTTCTCTACAGAATAATGTCCTGGGTGGATAGACAGAAACATTGACGGACAGATAGAAAGACAGATTAACTAATAGATATAGAAAATCAGAATAGACAGAGAAGGGGATAGGAATATTTTCACAATACCCTGTTTCCCCGAAAATAAGACCTAGCGTGATTGTCGGTGATGGCTGCAATATAAGCCCTACCCCCCCCCCCCAAATAAGCACTAGTTAAAGTCCTTGTAGGTCTTATTTTCAGGGTAGGGCTTATTTTCGCTGAAACAGGGTAGGGCTTATTTGGGGGGTAGGGCTTATATTGCAGCCATCACCAACAATCACGTTAGGTCTTATTTTCGGGGAAACAGGGTAGGTACGAAATGCTTGATTTAAAAAGCTAACACATGAAAAAGCATCTTTATTTTAGTCATTGAAATATCATTTTTAATTGTCATTAGACTTGGCTGAACAAATAGTCATTTATCCTGTGTTAGTTTTGTGAGCTGAGACTATTTTGAACATTAAAAGTGAATACAGTAAAAAAATAGATAAGAACATAATTGCAATTAGGAAACCTTCAGAACAAAGTACCCAATTTATTTAAAAGCTTGACCAATATGTGTGCTCTTACTAGTTGTGAGCATTACGAGTATGAAAGCCACTATCAAACAATTAAAATATAAGCGACAAAGAAAAATTGTATTCTACCAGTTTTTAAAGACTAAAGCTGGCCATATATGGATTGAAATTTGGCCAGTTTAGCAGGGACCAGCCAGATTTAAATCCATGTATGGTTGTACACAAGTTGATCTATTGATTGCCGGCAGTGAAGGTTTTTCCCCAGCAGAGTACAATAGCACTATGGGTGGGATTGCCCCATCAACAGTTAAGCCTAGTACACATGGGCCAAATGTCGGGCAACATGGGCCGGTTCAATAGAACTTGGCCAACATTCGGCCTGTGTGTATGGCAACTGATCTGACAGAAGCTGACCGAATCAAGACTGAAAAAGGTATAACGATTGGCTCCCGATCAGCGCTCTCAGCCAATGGCTGAGTTCGCTGACCAGTGTGTTCTGGTGGGGGGGCTGTCCCCTTGTCAGAACACAATAGCACAGCAGGAGAGATTGCTGTACTAACAAACATCGAATTGTTAGTACAGCGGCTCCGACCTGAGCTGTCAGTGTGTACAAGGCTTTACTGTGTTAATGGGGGAATTTCACAATTTGCATAATCTATGCCCTGCTTAAAGCGGAGTTCCACCCAAAAGTGGAACTTACGCTCAATTGTCTCCTCTCCCCCTCCGGTGCCACAATTGGCACCTTTTGGGGGGGAGGGAGGACAGGATACCTCCTACTTCCGGGAGTCCGCGCCATGGCTCATGACGTCAACGCAGGGCTCCTTCCTCCTCCCTCCCATCGCTGGGCAGGTAGGAGAGAGGAGCGGGCCTTGCGCATGCGCAGTAGGGTTCCCGGCGTGGAGCCGTAAGGCTAAACTTCCGGGTTCCTTTACCCGCAATGGCAGCACCAGACAGCTGATGGAGTCCAGCTGCGGTGCAGACATTGCTGGACTCCAGGACAGGGAAGTGTCCCATTATTAAAAGCCAGCAGCTGCAGTATGTGTAGCCGCTGGTTTTTTATTTTTATGTTTTTGGGCGGACCTCCGCTTTAACTCCACATTTAAGACCAGGTTCCATTACACCCTTATTTAGGGTGTAACATGGCGTCAAGTGGATCCACCCACCTCCAAAACGGCTCCTTTCTGGCAGTATGCAGGAGTTATTCTCCCCTTTAGCAGCTGTCAGCTTTGAAATCAGCTTCTCTGTGTGGGGATCTACCCGCACATTTGCAGCATTCATTCTCAGGCTGCTTTCGCACTGCTCTGTTGCAAGAATACGTTTTTGCAGCAATTTTGGTGCATTTTGCACCTGTAAAAGGACATGGGAGTCAAAAAACGCAACTGACCTGCAACTAACTGGTGTGAAGAGCTCCATAGCATTTAATGATCATGTATTTTTCTTCTGTTTTTGGTAAGGCAAAAACGGAAGAAAAACTGAACAGTGTGAAAGGGCCCCTTAGGGATCTGAGAATGAATAAACAAAATAAATAAGTCCCATCTGCCCCCACACTCGTAGACCATTGTCACTTCCTAAATCTCTGTAAGGGCTCATTTATACAGTACTTGCAGTTAGGGGTAAGTAAAATCCTGCAGTTTAGCCTGCATTTTTACCACCCTTCAACAGCTCCCTCTTTAGCTGCAGAGGCAGCAGCTGGAGAAAACACGTGACACGGCAGAAATTAAACCTACTGTTGTGCTTGGGGGGCACTACCACCCACCAAACAGGAACTATTCAAGTGAATAATGCTGTGCTTCAAGTGCACAGGAACTGCAGTAGCCAAGCATTTAGGGTGTTAAAACAGGTGGTGAGGATATAACACCTCCTTACCGTCTATCAAAAGCTCTAAAGAGTGATCTAAATGCAGATCACTCTTCAGAGAGCAAAGCAGGTGTAAAAAAGGCTCAAGAGAAAGTCTATACCTCAGTACTGACATTCAGCTAGAGGAAGAGTCTGCAGGAATTTGTGCATTGCACCCAAAATTTCCTGATCATGTTTGCAATGCTTTGCAGGCTCATTTGCAAAAAAAAAAAAAAAAATTAAAAATAATAAATGTACACCTTTTTCGGGGGGGGGGGGCACAGTATACAGTGCTTGAAAATTTATTCATACCCCATTGAAAGTTTCCACATTTTGTCATGTTAGAACCAAAAACGTAAATGTATTTTATTGGGATTTTATGTGATAGACCAACACAAAGTGGCACATAATTGTGAAGTGGAAGGAAATGATAAATTGTTTTCATATTTTTTTACAAATAAATATGTGAAAAGTGTGGGGTGCATTTGTATTCAGCCCCCCTAAGTCAATACTTTGTAGAACCACCTTTCGCTGCAATTACAGCTACAAGTCTTTTTGGGGATGTCTCTACCAGCTTTGCACATCTAGAGAGTTACATTTTCTGCCCATTCTTCTTTGCAAAATAGCTCAAGCTCTATCAGACTGGATGGAAAGCGCCCGGAACAGCAATTTTCAAGTCTTGCCACAGATTCTCAATTGGATTTAGGTCTCGACTTTGACTTGGCCATTCTAATGCCCGATACACACGATCGGTTTTGCCGTCGGAATAAACTCCGAAGGTTTCTCCGACTGAACTCCGACGGGATTACATTCAAGCGGTCTTGCCTACACACGGACAAACCAAAGTCTGACCATCAAGAACGCGGTGACGTACAACACTTACGACGGGACTAGAAAAAGGATGTTCCATAGCCAGTAGCCAATAGCTTCCGTCTCGTACTTGCTTCAGAGCATGCGTCCTTTTTGGTCTGTCGGAACAGCATACAGACGAGCGGGTTTCCCAACAGGAATTGGTTCCGACGGAAATATTTAGAACATGTTCTATTTCTAGGTCTGTCAGAATTTTCTTTAAAAAAAAAGTCAGATGAGGCATACACACGCTCGGAATATACAATGAAAAAGCTTCCGTTTGACTTTTTCTGTTGGACATTCCGCTCGTGTGTACGCGGCATAACACATGAATATGCTTTCATCTAAACCATTCCATTGAAGATCTGGCTGTAGGTTTAGGGTAATTGTCCTGCTCGAAGGTGAACCTCAACCCCAGTCTCAAGTCTTTTTCAGACTTTAACAGGTTTTCTTGTATGATTGCCCTGTATTTGGCTCCATCCATCTTCCCATCAACTCTGACCAGCTTCCCTGTCCCTGCTGAAATAAAGCATCCCGGCAACATGATGCTGCCACCACCATGTTTTACAGTGGGAATGGTGTGTTCAGGGTGATGTGCAGTGTTAGTTTTCTGCCACACATCCTGTTCTGCTTTTAGGCCAAAAAGTTCAATTTTGGTCTCAACTGACCAAAGCACCTTCTTCCACATGTTTGCTGTGTCCCCCAGATGGCTTCTCACAAATGGGACTTCTTATGGCTTTCTTTCAACAATGGCTTTCTTCTTGCCACTCTTCCATAAAGACCAGATTTGTGGAGTGCACGACTAATAGTTGTCCTGTGGACAGATTCTCCCACCTGAGCTGTGGATCTCTGCAGCTCCTCCAGAGTTACAATGGACCTCTTGGCTGCTTCTCTGATTAATGCTCTCCTTGCCCAGCCTGTCAGTGTAGGTGGACAGCCATGTATTGGTAGGTTTGCACTAGTGCCATACTCTTTCCATTTTCAGATGATGGATTCAACAGTACTCTGTCAGATGTTCAAAGATTTGGATATTTTTTGTTTATAACCTAACACAGCTTTAATCTTCTCCATAACTTTATCCCTGACCTATCTGGTGTGTTCCTTGGTCTTCATGATGCTGTTTGTTCACGAAGGTTCTCTAACAAACATGTGAGGGTTTCACAGAAGAGCTGTATTTAAACTAAGATTAAATTACACACAGGTGGACTCTATTTTCTAAGTAGGTGGCTTCTGAAGGCAATTGGTTCCACTAGATTTTAGTTAGGGGTATCATAGTAAAGGGGGCTAAATAAAAATGCACGCCAAACTTTTCAGATATTTATTTGTAGAAAAAAATTCAAAACCATTTATCATTTTCCTTCCACTTCACAATTTTGTGCCACTTTGTGTTGGTCTATCACATAAAATCCCAATAAATCACATTTATGTTTTTGGTTGTAACATGACAAAATTTATAAAATTTCAAGGTGTCTGAATACTTTTTCAAGGCACTGTATGTGCATTTATTATTTTTTAATTATTATTATTATTATTATTTTTTTTTTTTTTACAAAAGGTGGACTTAAAGACAGATTGTGTCCAAATGTCACTTTGAACTAGTGGGTTTCTATACACAGATGAATTTTTAAGCATTTGAGGACCACCCAATTCTTTGCTCCAGCCCATCTATTTTGCTTTTACTTCAGCAGCCATAGCAAACCTAATATAACAGTCATTTATATAAATCATTAAAAACAAATGCCGAAAAAAACACACGGAATTGAGCAACTGGCTTGTAAGAAGATACATTTTACAATTTCAAAGCAACCTGTCAAAACCCCTTTATAGGAAAAGCAAATGTGTAGGTTATCACCTAGCTTCTTGGCCCAGTTCTACTTGTCTAATCTCATTCATCCTGTCACATTTACTGTGGAAATCATTGCTTTAAAACATTTGATACCAGCACTTTATATAGTATAACCAGGACTTTTTCTCAGAAAATAGGTGCAGGAACTCAAACATGTCCCCCTTCCCACATGCACACTTGAAAAGCAGCGTCAAATAGTAGGTGTGGATACATTTCACAAACCGTTGGAGAGTCTTAAAGGGGCATTAAATACCAGGAGTGCATTATGTCCAGAGTGCAGCTCTCAGGAGTGCACTACACACAGAGTGCAGTAGTGTGCTATGCACAGAGTGCAGAATTCTAAGATACACTACATACAGAGTGCATAGTGCAGTGGTGTGCTAGGCACAGAGTGCAGAGTTCTAAGGTACACTACATACAGAGTGCATAGTGCAGTGGTGTGCTTTGCACAGAGTGCAGAATTCTAAGGTACACTACAAACAGAGTGCATAATTCAGGGGTGTGCTATGCACAGAGTGCAGAATTCTAAGGTACACTACATACAGAGTGCATAATTCAGGGGTGTGCTATGCACAGAGTGCAGAATTCTAAGGTACACTACAAAGTGCAGCATTCAGGGGTGCGCTATGCAGCCTTACTTACCTGAGCTCCCTCCAATTCAGCGATGTTGCACGAGAGACTTGGCTGTCCGGGACTCACTTTCCTCATTGACTGAGACAGCACCGAAGTGCCATTGTCTCCCACTGCTGTCAATCAAAGTCAGTGAGCCAATGAGGAGAGAGAGGGACAGGGCCAGGCCGTGGTTCCGTGTCTAAATGGATACACAGAGCTGTGGCTCGGCTGCCCCCATATCAAGCTGCTTGCTGTGGGGGCACTCGGCAGAGGAAGGGGCCATGAGTGCCGAAGAAGGACCCAAGAACAGGAGGATCCAGGCTGCTCTGTGCAAAACAACTGCACAGAGCAGGTAAGTATAGCATGTTTGTTATTTTGAAACAAAAAAAAACGAGACTTTAGTATCACTTTAACTGAACAAGCTCAAAATAAAAGCGGATTGGTTGCCATGCACAGCTGCTTTGGATTCTGTCCGCTCCGGTTTTGATAAATTCCCTTCATTGTCATAATAAGCAATAAAATCAAGGAAGGACTTTCAAACTGCTCAAATTTCTTCATTCATTACCCAAATATCAGGTAATCTCCAGTTACTGAACAGAAGAAAAATACTGTGAAATTACAGGATGTAAAATTTTAGAAGTGCATGGAGAATATGGCTGCTGATTGGGAGAAAAGCAATCTTTGGGGGTCAGATCAATAACAAATTCATAGATGAATACAATAATATGTGTATTAGGTATCTTAAAGAGTAATGCCGCGTACACACGATCGGACATTCCGACAACAAAATCCATGGATTTTTTCCGACGGATGTTGGCTCAAACTTGTCTTGCATACACACTGTCACACAAATCTTTTCAGAAATTCCGAACGTCAAGAATGCAGTGACGTACAACACATACGACAAGCCGATAAAAATGAAGTTCAATAGCCGGTGCGGTTCTTCTGCTTGATTCCGAACATGCATGGAACTTCATGCGTCGGAATTGTGTACACACGATCGGAATTTACGACAACCAGCTCTCAAATTTTGCGTGACGGAAATTCCGATGGAAAATGTCAGATGGAGCCTACACACGGTCGGAATTTCCGACAACAAGCTCCCAGCGAACATTTTCCATCGGAAAATCCGACCGTGTGTACAGGGCATAACTCCACTTATGTGGAAACAAATAAAAAATAATATATCATATACAATTGGTAGACCATCCATATTGTTATTTTTAAATTTAAAATTACCTTTCATTTTGAAACTGCAGTATTGTCATTTTCTGTAAAATTCAATGCAATATGGCAACCTGGAAGCATTCTGTACACAGTTGGTATATAGAACAACCCAAAAAAGTAATTTCCTGCTTGGGTGAAGAACACTGTACTAAAGTACAAGTCAGGTTTTAGGCAGTCTCTGCAACAGGGAAATAAGTGGATTTTGCACTCTTATGCAAGGTCCGCTTAAACAAACAGCATAAGCCACAGAAAGACATTTTTACTCTGTAACTTCTCTATGACAGTTGTACCAATATAAAAAAAGTTAAGTGTACTCCAAGTGTAAATACTATCAGGCTGTTGTAGTAAAAAATCCAATCACTTCTACACCCTAAGCCCCGGTTCACACAGGGGCGACTTGTCAGGCGACCTAGCCTCCTGACAAGTCGCGTCCCGTTCTGTACTACAGAACCGTTCTAATAGGAGCGACGCAAGTCGCTCCGACTTAGAAAGAGGTTCCTGTAGTATTTTTGGGGCGACTTCAGGCGACTTGCATTGACTTCTATACAGAAGTTGTTTTGCAAGTCGCCGCTGAAGTCGTGTGCAGGTCGCCTCGGTGAGTCGACCTACAAGTCGTGCCATTCCTGTGTGAACCGGCAGTAAAGCGTATAGGCAGAGTACACAAATTTCAAATGTATGAATAACCATATTAGATTCGATATGATCTATCATCTATTTTTATATTTATCTATTAATGTATTTATGTTGCAAGTGCTGTTTTTGTTAAAGCAAATGAAAAAGAACTATGAATTTCCCCATTAGTGTTGTAACATGCATCCTATAAAACTAGTTTTGTTCATGTAACACTTGTTAATGTACTTCTCTTAAGTAAAATTATCAGAAAAAAATTCATAGTCTTACTTAAAACACATTCTGCCAGGATTAGTTTGCATTGGTGATGTGCTAATGGGTACTCAAGTCACAAGTGGAATGTGATCACTGAACATTTCATAATCAACATTATTCTGCACAATGGCTTAGAGGACATGAAGTACTGGGCAAAGCGCTTCAATCTACATATATGAGAAAGAAAAAAAAGAAAGAAAATAAATGCAATTGTGTATTAGGATACTGTTCGTGAATATATGTGTAATTTAAATAACCCCATTTAGTCAAGTAACAAGCTGTATTAAATCAAGAACATGTACACTTGTACACATGTGTACTTATATATATATATATATATATATACATACCGGTATATATTTTTTATTTTTTTTAATATAAAAAAATGTCTTCATTCTCCAAAGAATAAAATATACAATTAAAAGCAGGAAAAATGCTAGCAGGTTAACCGTGCTAAGGTGGAAGGCTAATACACTTCTCCTAAGTACCTTTCATTCATTATAGGAAAATACAGTGTGTGTTGCTTCTACAGTATATGACACAGTTTCTGGATGGATTTCCAACAGACGACCATAAAAAGTCTGTCCTCACATCACAAAATACACTAAACAAAGGCCCTTCAAAAAACTTAAAAGAAAACAAAAAGAATAAAGCTGAAGTGTGGGTGAAAACGTTATTGGGGCAATAGCTAGGTACTAATAAGGTACCTCCAATGATATTTGACCCGCTGGTGGCTGTTTTTTTCTTGAAAAGTGTTGCAATCTCGGACAATGCTTTCACCGCTGATATTTTGGAAGTGAAACGGACAGTTGGGGCTAAAGCACAGCTATCACTGCAGGCCGCTCACTGTGCAGGCCCTAGTGCACAAGGCGTTCTGTGATTGGACAAGGGATGTTTGAATGTCACAATCCCCACTGTCCAACCACAGAACACCATGAATTATTTGAAAAGAAACCAAGACATTTTCTGAATGGGGGGAGTTGCAAGTTGCTAGTTCTCTAGCCCTAACTGTCAGTTTAACTGTTGGAACTGCAGCAGAGACATCAGCGTCAGAGGCTACATATAAGTTACAGCCACCAGTGGGCCACAAATCATTGAAATTACTTACTGGTACCTAACTAATGCCACAATAAATGTTTTTCCCTACACTTCAACTTTAAATGGTTATTATCCTATACACAAATCACATTAGGAAGATCTGTTTTCCAAACTAGCTCCATAAAGTCAAAGGACTTCACAGTCATTAAGGTTCACATAATGTTATTAAGATTTATTGGTAGCTCCACCAAGCCAAACAATTTGCTTGATGAACTGTTAAAAGGATTTTTAAGAAATCCTTACCAGTTCATCTCCTGCTTGCAAGAGAAAATAAAAACAACCACCCTAAGCGTTCCTGCATATAGTATAAACTCTCTTTATTGTTATTAAGGGAAATATCCCATAATAGGGGGGGATTTACTAAAACTGGAGCGTGCAAAATCTGGTGCAGCTCTGCATAGAAACCAATCAGCTTTCAGGTTTTATTGTCGCAGCTTAGCTGAACTAGCTGAAGTTAGAAGCGGATTGGCTACAATGCACAGCTGCACCAGATTTTGTACTCTCCAGTTTTAGTAAATCTCCCCCAATGTGTCTATAAGCAAACTGCTACTGGGAATCGGTCATCAGAGCCAAAATTGGTAAAAAAAGATACTACCAATGCAACAGACATGAAAATAGATATAAATATAAGTATAAATAAAATATAGATCTAAATATAATCCTGGAGGTAATACAATACTGTATACCAAATAAATGATAGCTATCACTAAGTACACATCCACATGCTACCAACTCTATTACAGATTGGGGGGGGGGGGGTAATTTTGATTGGATAATTTTTAGTCAATCTAAAACACATATAAAGCAGAGAAAGGAGCAACAGAGCCTTATATTGCAGTAAATCATTTATCAGTAGAGCACACAAAGTAAACAAACATTAAGAAACAAACTCACAGGTTTAAATGGGAGAAAGCACGTGCATGAGGGAGTCCCGTTCTCATGCACAATGAGAAAATATCCAGCTTTAGTCTAATGGCAAGCATTCATGCTGGAGCACATGCCATTGTACCAGTACCTGTTGCAGACTGTGTAGTATATCTAATTAATGAACCCAAGTGGACATATGTTATGGTGATGTAGCACACCCTTAAAGTGATAGTAAACTCTGTACTACCATTTGTACCTACAGGTAAGCCTATAATAAGGCTTACCTGTAGGTACTGTAAATATCTCCTAAACTTGAAGGTCCGGCTTACAGTGCCGGATCTTTAGTGCCCATGCTGGAAACGGCGGCTCCTGCGCGCATGCCCGGGAATGACGTCATCACGCTCCCCCAGCCACTTATGTAGCCGGAGGCCGCAAACCTGGAAGGAAGATCGGGGGGACCAGCCATCTAAGCATTAACATTGCTGCATGGGAGGGCTTCGTTCGAAGGTAAGCTTAGTTTGCAGGTAAGTTTCACATAATGTGCCAAGTATGCGATGCATACGCACATTATGCCTTTACTTTGCAGGTCAGAGAAAAAAAAAAAAAAAAACCCTGCGGTTTATTTCCTCTTTAAGGCCATGAGCCACTAGTGTACATTGTGCTCCTCTGTAATTAGTAGAAGACCTGTGCTTTTCTGGGGTGCTTGGGGGAGCAAGGAAACTGTGCTCTGAAATATGGGACATATATGTGAGATGGTACAGCCTTAACCAGTTTAATTCCAGGGATATGCAATACATCGTCATTTATCATTACTCATAATAATCGTGAGGTTTTGTTTTTTTTTTAACAATTTTAACAGTATTGTATTATACTTACACAGTTACCTTAAAACAAATGTGAAAAGAACTCCTATAACTTTGTAGGCAACACTACAAAAATGCTACAGATTTCCTGATATTATAATAAGGCTTTAGCAGCTTGCTATGAACCACAAAAATACAGAAGTAGAGTAGCGGCTCCTGAGCTAATGCCACCAATATATATTTGTTCCTTATAGGTACATCTTCATACTGCAATATTAAAAGATAATCTGCTGCATGCATTAAACTAGTGAGCATTAACTACCAAAAATAATAATAATATATGTAGTTCCATCTGTAAAAACACAAACCAAGCTATATATATATAAAATCTAACAGGACATAGAAGCAGTGTTACATGAAAATCTTGCAATCAATCGCAAGCCAGTTATCAAACTACAGTTTAGTGTTAAAAAAATGATATTTGGATGCTCAAGGTTACAGCACAGCATTGCTCTTTGCACTGTATTATTAAATAAGCCATATGTTATGATATAAACCTTTGTAGAACCAACAAATAAAGGATAAAGACACCAAACACATTCTAATAAATCTGACAATAAATCAATTGATTTTGTAAAGAGTGACATGTCTTCATACTTTTAAGTCAATAAAAGAAGAATTAATTTACAGAGATATGTTCTAAATCGAGTGTCCTTTGTACTAAAACCTTCCAATCAACCTGATCTTTCCTGTCACTTTTCCACTTGGCAGGATAATTGAAAGCTGCCAATACATGCAACATGAAAACAGTACACTAAAAGAGGTTTTAAACTCAAAACCAAAAAATGGAACATATCGCAGCTTACCAATCATTAGATGTGGTGACTGCATACATTTTCTTTTTTTTCCAGGCTTTTTCTCCCTCTGTGGCCACCAGGTAATCTGGCCAGTAACACATCTCCTGTATTAGAGTTTCCCCACTCTGGATGAAGGAGCACAGAGGGCACCTTTGGGCAGCAGAATTGTTAATCTGGGGGGAGGGGAGTGTTATATGTACTAGCAGATTTAAATACACTAACACACTGAAGCCAAAATTCAGCTAATACTTTATAAGCAGTTAGAGCAACAGTTGTTGTTCTTTTGGGGATAACGGTTGTACTAAAATAGATAAGAGCTGATCATTATAAGCACCTCTGCCATTGTTAAATTGTTTGTCTCATCCCTGTAACTGATATATCTGGAGGAGTGCTTGCTCTTTTGAAAAACAATACTGGCCAGATCACCAAGTGAACATAAAAGAAAGAAAGCCTAAAAAAAGAAAACTAATGCAGCCATCACATCTAAGGATTGGTAAGCTGCGATATAATAAGTGTTTGCTTTTTTGGTTTAATACTGCCTGAAGTATTTATAAATGTCCGAATAATTCTGCTATCTACTCTTAAATGGAGGACCTAACATTTTCGTTCATACCTCTGACAAAACTCAATGTAGAATTAAAGCAATCTGAAGAAGACTTAATAGAAGGTGTGTGCTTAACTAGCTCACATTGTGGAAACGAATATATTGCTTAAAAAGCACATTTTTATATATAAATGTATTATCAGAACTTTTTTAAGTCTGTAAAACATAAAAAATAAACCAGCCAAAAGCATGCTGCCATACATAACATCTATCATTTTGCTTTTTTCTTACAATATCACTTTATTCATATAAAAATCCTTCCAGAGATAATAAATTAAACATTCAAAGTTCAATTTGTGCCAGTGCCTGAGTATTCTCCACTTCATAGAGGGGGAAAACAGGTACACTTCTCTGACAGCAGTTTTATGCTGTCCTTCGGGAGACAGTTCTTCACTTACTCTCTGTATTATTTAAAACCAAGGTTATGAATTAAGATGTTGCCAAAAGCAAGTTGAGTATACTGGAGTGACTACTCAGCTGCGGGTAAAAATTGAAATTTTTATGTCTAAAGCACTTTTTTTTTGTAATAAAATGTTAGATACGATGGGAAGCTACCTTTTCAGAGCCCAAATAATGTATCGAAAACAAAACACAGACAGCTGGTTTGAGAACTCTGTTCTTCTTTGTACAACTCCTGAGTCTTCAAGGACCATCTATCAAATACTCAGTACTCACTATTAATAAATCTGGACCAGGACACCATAAAAGGTTAACATGTCGCTAAACTAATGTAGCACACATTTTCTAGTAGACTTTAGGGCTCATACACATGGACACAGAGCCCTGTACAGTTTGAAGAGTTGTTTGGTTATCTATTTCTACTAGCTTGTAGCTGCATGCAGGCAGCCCATATAAGTGGACTCGCTCACAAAGCAGAGTCTGACAGATATACAGGGATAGGTGCACAGCACTGGATGCATAGGCTCTGTGCTGGGAGCTATGCAACAGTCCTTGGCAAACTCGGCTGTGCGAGGGAGTCTGTACAGTTGCCTTCTTTATTCAGAACGGTATGGTAGGGTTATATCATCTCCGCAGGAGTAGGACTAGGCAGAACAAAAAAAACAACCCCTGGCTACGCCCATGGGCTGTCCTCCGTCAGTATATAACCCCC
Source organism: Lithobates clamitans (assembly GCA_037952925.1). Classification (NCBI taxonomy): domain Eukaryota; kingdom Metazoa; phylum Chordata; class Amphibia; order Anura; family Ranidae; genus Lithobates; species Lithobates clamitans. The sequence continues at coordinate 235,990 of JBBGZY010000758.1, read as the reverse complement.
TCCCTGCTCTAGGTATTCAGTTTTTTTCTGCCTAATCAGGAGTAAGGACCTAGTTCCCTGCTGGGATCTCCTGAGTCCTGGGAATATTTTTGTTGTTTATTTTCTATTTTTCCTGGATTTTTTCCAATGAGATCTACAATCAACTGCTGGGCTGGGTGACGGGCTGTACGCTTGATCCAGTGGTTACCCCAGTCTGGCCAGCGAGCATGCACAGTCCACAGCTATGCGCTAGGTCGGCCGTGACATAGCCCCACTGGACAGGGGCTGGCCCTGCGAGTTAAACGTCTCACAAGGTCGCATACGACCGGGTCTCAGCCTGTGTCGCAGCGTTCCTCATAGCTGACAGCCCTGCCACTTCAGTGGCAAGGGGATCTGTCTGGAAGCGTTACCCGCGCTTTTCGCTGAAGAGGTAAGGGGTCCCCTCCTCTCCTTCCCCGGAGTGGTGTGGGGCGCGGGTACTCCCTGGGGTGGTCGGTCCCTCCGGGGTTCTCCTCCACCCCCTTCCTCCCCCCCATCCCGGGTGAGGCCCAGGGTCCTGGCCTAGGGGCTTTGGGACATGGTTGCCCTTTTCCACCTTCGGGTTGTTACTGGGGGGGCATCTAGGGTTGGGCCTTGGGAGGTGAGTGGCTGCCGTAATTTAGGGCGCGACTTTGCAGCCAACCAGCTGGGGGGCCGCTATCGCGGCCAGCGGCTGAAAATGTAGGCCTTGGCTTTGCAGCCTACCGCAATCGCGGACGGAAATTTAGGACCGGCTTTGCGGCCTACCGCAATCGCGGCCGGCAGCCGAAAATTCAGGCCGCGGCTTTTCGGCCTACCAGCTTGGAAGTCTGAAAGTTTAGGCTGCGGCCTTATGGCCTACCGACTGGCTGTCCGGTCAGGCGGTCCAGTCCCACCGTGGGCCACGCGCCGGGCGGCCAAAATTTAGCCCACGCCTTTTGCGGCCTACTGGGCCACATTTTTGTACCTATTGGGCCACGGCTTCTGTGGCCTCCTCCTGGATCGGGGCCCCAGTCTGTGCCCCTGTGAGGGGCCCCGGTATTTGCCCCCTGCGAGGGGCCCCGGTATTTGCCCCCTGCGAGGGGCCACGGTTTTCGCCCCCTGCAAGGGGCCACGGTTTTCGCCCCTGCGAGGGGCCCTAGTTTTCACCCCCTGTGAGGGGCCCCCGGTCTGCGCCCCCTGTGAGGGGCCCCCGGTCGACATCCCATATGTGGACTCCAGGCAGGGGGGTTCCAGTTGGTAGCCCCCCTGTGTTTTTTGGGGTAGAGCTTAGGCATATAGACTAGTATATGGCATCCCTGCCCTCTCCTCCCTCCTCTGTCTCCTATATAGCTCAGAGGACGTGGCCCATCTTGCGGGGTGGTGGCCACGCTCCCTATCTTGTCAGGGAGTGAGGATGACTGCAGTAGGGCATGAAAAAGCGCTGGTTATCGCACTTATTACATCTGTGCAGGAACCTTTCAAGATGGGGGATGCAGCGGTGGCTGCGGCGGAGAGCCGATACCTCATAAGGCATCTTGCGTGGCAAAAGCGTTCCCTTTTCCCTCTTATCTTGACAATATTGTCCTTGAAGATTGGGAGGGTCTAGAGTGCATTTGTGTTTCTAAAAAAACCCCCAAAAAACAAAAAAAAAACGCTTGCTGTGAGGTAACGATTTGGAAATTCCCCTGCCTTTGCTGCATTGCAGGACCTATGGTCTAGGCACTGCAGTATGTCAGCTACGACTCTTGGCCGTAGTTCCCCTGGTTGCTGAGCTTCTAAGGTCTCCTCAGTGGTGCTTAGTCAGGTATTTTGGGGGCTACCCTGGATGTCAATACTTCCAATGGGCGTCTACTGCCGGACTTCTTGCTGTTCTCCGCGGGGGGATGTGCAAGCCCCGTTGCTGCAGAGTGTGGTTGTCACGGTTCCTGTGTTGGGAACACTTTAAGCCCCTGACCTGCCTTGTGTGGGTACAGAAGGTCAGGATGGAGTCCATTAGCAGGGCGGTAGCACCCCTTCATCATGGGGACCTTCTGGTTTCTATCGACATCACGAATGCTTGTTTACGCATTCCGTTATGTGCCCGACTCCAGCACTTACTCCGTTTTGCTGTGGTGCAGCACATGATCAGCGCATAGTCTGGCCACTACTCCTCGGGTATTCGCGAGGTGTTGGCCCCAGATCGGGCGTGGTTGCATCTGTGGGGGTTTGCGGTCCTGGCTGCCTGGACGATCTTCTTCTGCCACGCCTCGGCTACCCCGAGGGGCAATGTAGTTTCTATACAGACCTTGACTGACTTCAGTAGGCATCTATACTATCTGAAGTCAGCTTGGGCCCTTCCAGAACGTTGGATTATCTAAGCCCAAGCTTCAGCTCTGGCCAGCATGTTTTCTTCTCTTGGACAAACTCCAGAAGTTGCATGCTGCATTTTTTTATTTTTCTGTCCGGCAGGTAGGCCCTCTGTGGACCTGCGTATGGGTGTTGGGTCTGAGAGTTTCTACCTTTTTGAAACAATTCCATTTGCACAGTTCCCTACAAGCTCCCTTCGGGGAGAGCCTGGCATGAGACAAATGCCCGAGGTCTCGGGACAATCGGATTCGGTTGAGTTAGGAAACCAGGGTTCCCTGGTCTGGTGGCTCGCTCTCTGGTTCTTCGGCAGGATTAAATCCTCTCTTCCCTTGTATTAAACAGGGTGACCACCAATGCCAGGCGGTCCGGGTAGGATGTCCTGGGACTGAGCTCTGCTCAGGGTCATTGTACGCTGGTGGAATCTGGACTACCAGGTAATATCCTCGATCAGGCTAAGTCTGGATCATGGACGGATTGACTTTGGGGGCTCCCGGTACAGTTCTAGTCAGACTAGGCAACCACAATGGCTTATGCCCTTCGCCAGAACGGGTCAAATAGGCTGTGGCGGCCCTGGCTGTTGCCAGTATTCCCCAGTGGGAAAAACGTTTCATCCGGCCCTTTTCCCGCGTATGCATTCCAGGAGTGGAATGCTGACAGGCGGATACCTCAGTTGGCGAGGGTTGGACCACGGATGGGCCCTTCACTGGGCCGTGTTTCTTTGGGTTTGTTCCCGCTGGGACACTCATGAGGTGGTTCTCTTGGCGTCCTGGTTCAACTGGACGGTACCAAGGTTTCTGGTAAGGTCACGGGTTGCTCTGGAAGCTCTGGTGGGCCATGGGGCCAGTGAGGTTTCCCTATGCCTTTCCTCCTCTCCAGCTTCTGTTGTGGCTTTTACGTAGGATCACGGCTGCGGGGGTTAATTCTATTATCACCGGATGGGTCCAGTTGGTCTGGGTACACTGACTGGGTGCGCCTGGTCGCTGGCATTCCTTGTCGACTGCCTCTCGGGAAAAGATCTATGGTCCCAGGGCCGTCCTTCCATCCTGCCTTAGAGTCACTGGTTTTAACGGCCTGGCTGTGTTGAGCCAGGTGCGGCAGTTCCAACACTGTTGATGGCTAGGGAGTTCATCTTTTAGGAGGTTTTAACCTCCGGGTGTGGAGAGCGCATATATCCAGGTGTGAAGCAGCAGGCATTCATCCTTGTTCTTTCTAGGTGGCTCCAATTCCGACCCCCATTTACGGGGGGTTTAGCAGGAATGCGCCTCGAGTACCATCGGGGGCCAGGTGTCAGCCTGGGTGGTCGTCTTCAGCATCCCCTGGTCTTGCGCTCCCTGCTACATTCCTTTATTCAAAGGGTTAGACGTCTGTTTCCATCGGTGCATTTTTTTTTCTACCGCCGTGAGATCTGAACTTGGTGTTTTCGGTTCTCCAGGAGCCGCTCTCTCTCCCTGTCTCAAAATTTGAGGGGATTTCACTGCTTACTCTGTCTTGGAAGGTGGCCTCTTGGTGGCTTTCACCTCTGCTCACAAGGCGTCGAAAAGGGTGGCGGTGCTTCACCCTTTTCTATTGTTCCGTCCCTGGGTTTCCATTTGAACAAGGACATTGTGTTTCCTTTATTGTGTCCCTGGCAACACATTCCAAGGAATTTGCCTTATCTGCCCGGGATGTAGTTTGGGGGATTCGGTTGTATTTGCCAGCCACTGAGTCTTTTGGAGGTCAGGCCAAGAAAGAGGCTGTCTGCTTCCGTTGCCACCTTCTTCTGGATGGATCAGACAGATGATGACTCTGGGCTATTCTGTCAGGAATCGGGTTCCTGCTTTCCCTGTTACAGCGCATTCTTCTCGGGCGCCTAGTGCATCTTGGGCCTTCTGTTTTCAGGCGTCCGTGGCGCATTTTTCAGTTCTACGAAGTGGATGGGTTGGCATCTGCGGATGCCTTTTTTGGGCCACAAGCTTTTTGCAGGCTGCTGTTAAGAGGGTCTAATCCCTCTTGATGGGGTATTGTTCAGGTTGGGTTCCAGCTTGTCCTGTATGAAGCTCCTGTTACCTGGTTGTCTTTTGTGTTAGCCTTGGGATTTTTTGCTGTCCCACCCCTCATGTTTAGCACTGCTTTGGGACGTCCCTACCATTCTGAATAAAGAAGGCTGTGTCTGTCAATGAACGAATGAGAAAATAGGATTTTTTACTTACCGTAAAATCCGTTTCTCTGAGTTCATTGACAGACACAGCACCCACCCCTCTATGGAGTTTTTTGATACTTCTATTACTGCTTGCTACTAAACTGAATACCTAGATATTTTTTGTATTTTTTTGTTCTGCCTAGTCCTCTGCGGAGATGATATAACCCTACCGTTTTGAATAAAGAAGGCTATGTCTGTCAATGAACTCAGAGAAACAGATTTTACGGTAAGTAAAAAATCCTATTTTTCCACTTTACAATAAAAACTGTCAAATGCTTATTGTTCCTCCATTTAGTAAAATATAGTTCTGTGCTCCTATTCCCCAGCTTTTCTGGGGCCAGAATCTATAATAGAAGGATTGTCTTAATGTTGATTATTGACTATGCAAAATAATGATGTTCAGTGTGTTATTGGGGCTAAACAACAAATGTACATATATTAGAATACATGTGAATGAGTCAGGCACATGTGCAGGAGAGGACACGTAATTTGAAGATGATGTATTTTCATAAATTCCCAAATATAAAACTTTCATATGCATAGGTCAAAATTATTTAATAAAATAAAGATTACCTGCAGTGGTCTTTGTTTTTCGCTGTTCTTTGGAGACTTTAGTCCACTTGTTTGTTGCTGTAAAAGAAGTTGCCTTGCTGCTTGAAGAGCCTAGACATACAAAAAAAAAAAAAAAAAACATATAGGAATTGCTTTACAAATTTTAAGTGCATTCTACAAAAATAACAGTTAAGTAGAAACAATATTACAGTTAACATTAACACATTTATGTTACAAAAAGTAATGTAATAATCCTTTCTACCCTCGCTCTTGCTGCTGACACTATACATTTGCACTTGATAAATGCAGGTCACACATTAGGATCAATTTCTAAACACATGGGCCAACAAAGGACAATTCTCTCAGGTGTACACTACAACATACTAAATTCGACCTGGTTGCAAAATCATGCATTCAGGAAGACCTTTCGTTCTTCTCACTTTGGAGCTCACTCAAAGAAAATCTGTATGAAGAGAAATATGTAGACCATTGTTGATGCTTCATTAAAAAAAAAATCCTAGTTGCCTGACAATCATGCAGGTCCAGAGATTTTAATACTCTATGATCTAAAACAAGTATGCAAATCAGAAGTTCTAAATTTAGTTTGAACTTGTGCATGCTTGTTCTTCGTAATTAAATTAGCCCCTATAACAATTGGGTGGCAATAAAAAGCTTATAGGAAAAATAGCAATAGCGACTGCAAGTTTGTTTTCAATTTTTGCAGTTGGCTTTGGTACAGTATACATGCTGTAGAATGGATTCAGATGGATCTCTTCTACACACTGCCAAAAAATCAAGCACATGTATAACACACTTCCACAGACATAACATTCCGGTACACAGATTAAAATATCCACACACACATTACAGGTAGAAGAGTCATTTTAAGATCTTTGTTTTAGTTTAACTTCAAATAGGGTAAAAATATATAATACATCACCTTTTTATTCATTTGCTTAATACGACAGAAATGATTATATAGACTAAAACTACTTTGGTGAATTTTTTACTGAAAATCTAGATTTAAAAAAAATGAGTGTAAATATTCTGCGACACACAAATTGGGACAATCATTCTTAAATTCTCCAGGTCCCCTACTTTCAGAAAACAAAGTCTGGACAGTCCTTAGTACATTTAAGTCCATAACGTACATTTTAACATGTATGTGAAATTGTCGAAGAAGTGAAAGGGGGGAAAACCTATCATAACAACAAGAATGAAATAACTATTCCCCTTTGTATTAGAAAAGAGAACTTAGTGCAAAAACTGCACAGTAAACCCCTCATGGACTTTAAAGGGCAGACTAGTATGTATGTAAAAAACATATGTTTATTAACATCATAAAAGCATTGGACAATACAAAGAACATACAAATATTAAGATGCAAAGCATCTAGATACCTATAAACAACACAGGAACATCGCATACAGAGAGCTATCCATAATTCATTGATGGGCTAGCTACCATGGACACTTGCGTAGAAACCTGACATGTTTTATACTAATATAGTCCTTCTTCAGAGGTTATTCATATGGGTAATATTACTTAAAATATTTTTTCACAGATGAACATATGTAACATCATGGCTGCATGAAGCTGCTGGTCTGAGATGTTTTTGGCTGCATGAAGCTGCTGGTCTGATGAGACTATGTGACTGATAGGTGCTTTTCTTGGTGGCTTTTGCCCCGTCCTGGTCCTTGTGTGTGCGATTCTGACCCTATGTTGGCACTCCCTAACTTTGTCCACCGTGGGGCTTATTTGCACACCATCATATCTAACAGGAATCACCATGCTGTATAGTATCATGATGTTCATCAGAAAAAATAATTTTAAGAAATATTACCCATATGAATAAGCTCTGAAGGACTACATTAGTCCGAAACTTGTCAGGTTTCTATGCAAGTGTCCATGGTAGTTAGTCCAACAATGTATTATGGATAGCTCTCTGTATGCCATGTTCCTGTGTTGTTTATGGGTATCTAGGTGCTCTACATCTTAATTTTTTATGTTCTTTGTATTGTCTAATGCTTTTATGCTTTTAATAAAAATATATTTTTTTACATACATACTAGTGTGCTTTTAAAGATCATGTGGGGATTACTGTGCAGTTTTTGCACTAAGTTCTTTTTTCTATTTCCTTATATGGTGGCTATTGGCAGGCTAATCATAGTAAACACCGCCTTCCTCACAAATTTAATACAAATTCCCCTTTGTATTAGTAGTCCACTGATACCTCAGTTACTGTCCTTTGCCCCACTCCCTGCTGCTGTCCCCACAAATATCACATGCGGATATCAACCACACAAAATGATCAATATCTACACACTGCTAGGCATGCCCCCCGTAAATATGAGTGTGTACGCATTCCCTTCAGAACCGGATTCCAGTAAGTTTGGGCACTTTTCCCCCAAACATTTTAATAAGTGATGTATATGATCTATAATGTACAAAAAAAAGCTTCATCAACTAGGCACAGGTGAGGTCTTAAATATTAAAAATATTAAAATGTACAAATCTGCTTTGTATTATAGTAATACACTCTTAAAAAAATGATTTTTAAAAAATCCTGAGAAAAGCCTTTCATTTTGACTGAATACAAATGAGCAGTGCAAGCAGTAGAAGACAGTATCCCTGGTTCACACTAAATGCGACTTTAAAATTGTGCTACTCCACAGTGCAATTTCAGGTGTGATTTGCCTGACATCTATGCAACTTCATGCACAGATGTCTATGCAAGTCACACCTGAAATCACAAAAGATAGTGCAGGAAATTATTTTTCAAAGATGGAGTCGCACCAATTTGAATGGGTCCATTGCTGATAATAGGCTGCGACCTGTCATGCGATTTGGAACTGTAAAATTGCATAGCCAGTCATACCGCTGTGAACGTGGGCTAAGTCTGAATCTTGCACATGTCTCAAGACTGGAATTAACAGGAAAACTAAAAAGTTTTAGGCCTCGTTCACACTAGATGCTATAAGCTGTGTTAATCTGAGTTATCAACACAGGCTCACTGCAAGGACACAGCGAAGTCAATTGCTGCCTATGTGTCTGCTTAACACCAAATTAGTGTGTTGGTGTGCACTGAGGAAAAATGTAGGCATGCTGCATTTTTAGGCAGCGCAATGCACAGAATTGTTCTATAATGTGCATTAGTGCAACACAACATGTAGTTGTGCATAGACTAAAATGAAGTTTAGGTTACAAAAAAAGGGTAGTGTACTGCACCACGCATGCACAACACATACTGTCACGCATGATTTATGCACACTATAACGTGCACTTGATGGTGTAAACAAACCCTTAAAAGGTGAATGGACACCACGGGATATAAGTTGCTGTATTTATCATAAAGGCCAACTAGGCAATTGCCTAAAGCTACACTGCCAGGAGCGCAAAATCAATAGCATTTTGGAGGGAGTTACACCACCATAGGAACTCCTCCACTGCCAGAACACACTGATTATCGGACCGCTGCAGCCAATTGCATAAGAAATACATTTAAAAAAAGACATATGTCATTGCATCCAATCTATTCGCGTTTGCTAATGTTCTTTATGTTACTAAGTAAACTACATGTGTGGTACTATCTCCAACACTTGATAAAAATCTCATATTTCTCTTAATGTCTAACTATAACAATCTTAGGGACAACACTTTCACAATTGACATTTCGATTCACTGTTACCCTTTTATACACAAAATTATCTCAACCAATTCAACACACTCTTTGTCAGAACAGTAATTTTCACTTCCTGGCTATACATATACTAGCATGGAAAACCAGAAATCAGCCATTGTCTGTAAACACTGATCTGTGTATTCTGACAGCGTGGGGCTTGAAGAAAAAAAAAAAACTTACCATGTATACCCCATCTAAAGCTCCAAGCATCCTGTCACTTTAAGGTATCATGGCCACACAGTAGCAGCTCTACCTCATTAGGTTTGCAAACTGCAACCAATAGGGAGCAGGCTTTGTGCTGTACCTCACATGCAGTCTCGTGCCAGTCCCTTTGGGTACACATCTGCACAGATAAGACCCTCTAGCTTAAAGGAGCGTTTAGGCTTTCTGCATTTGGATACAGAGCAGCTGATGCTGCAAGTTCTGCTATGGCTCCATAAAGCTCCTGAACATTCAAAAGGTTTGTATTTGCAGCTTACAAATACATGCTAATGTACTTATGCTTTTGCTTAGTCCAATTACATATTGTGGCATAATTTGGATATTGTGGCAAACAGAGTATGCCACAATATCCAAATTCCTACAGTCTTGCATGTTTGGGTATTTTCGTTATTCACACGTCTTGACAGAAAAGTGACAATGCACACCAATAACCTTGTAGGGGGTTTCTATGCTATTTTATGCAGTTTTTAGATCATTATCTACTAAATCTGGCATGGTTTGATAGCAAAGCAGCGCTCTCTCTTCTCATATTTTGGGTCAACTCTGCATCATCTTCAAGAAGGAATAATGTTGACTGATCATTCTGGACTATGAACTACACAGATCAGTCATAACAATAGGGAGGACAGAAAATCAATGATAAAATTATAACACCCCCCCCCCCCAAAAAAAAAGTTAACATTACCTAATGTTAGGCTTTGTCCACATTTGTATACAGAAGATCATGAAATCAGAAACACTGCTTTCCATAGCATGGTTTCATTGTGAAGAACAACTATCCCTCCACTCCACATAGAACACACTCAAAAACATTAGTGGGAGGCCAACTCGGCACTACAGTTGTGGTGAAACTACAAACCCCAAAAGACACTGCAAGACTTACAGCCACAGGCATGACTTCTAGAGGCAAAGACCTGATGGGATTTGTAGCTGGAGTGTCTAGCTTGTCTACGTCTGCACTATATAGTGCATCTAACCCAAAAATGGCAGCTGCTTAAATCAATTTATATCAGTAAGGTGCACACATGTGAGGCAAAATGCTAAATAAAACAAATATTCCCCAGAATGCAATCCAACATGTCATCATAGAAAACTTATAAACTAAGCTGCTTCTGATATTTAGATTAAAACACAAAAGATCTTCTTACATGGCCTTGTTTTCTGTCTAAATACTAGAGGCAATTTAAGGTTTTGGGTTCTGACTAGCTGCGTTGAGCGCTGAGGATCGTTTATGTTACATGTGTTGCATTAGAATTGAACAACACAGATATCAGATCTGTGCCATTGCCTACAATGGTACAACCCAGTGCTCCTGGGTTACATGTGGTATGCAGGTGTGGGGAACTGGACAGTAGTGGTGCCACGTGAACAAGTCTTCATATAATGGCAGTAGAATTTGTGGTACATATATGTGTAAACATCCTCCATTTTTTTTCTCAGTAGAAAGGATTTTATTATTTCCCCACAATTCAGGCACCTGGCATAAAATAAATATGGTAAAACAGGCACTTTGTAACGGTTTTAGAATACTTGACTTACCCCTAGAGATTACAAGAGAGGATTTTAAATTGCAGACTAGGAAACTTTCATACCACATGGACATTTTTGGTCCTCTGCTTTAAAATAATGCAAATTCATTTAAATGTCATATTCTCAGTTCCCATAGTTTTAATTAACATCCTTCATACCACAGTGTTCTCAAATTTGAACATAAATAGTTTTCACTAAAATAACAGAGATTCAAATCCAATAAAATTCTGATGAAATTTAGAACAGAATCAATGAGTTGGTTTCCCAGATAGTGTCTAGTATCCATGACAACAGTTGCTTTGACAAGATGTGCATATGGCATTACACTGCCAGCTGGTGTGAACAATGTTTGAACTACTGCATTGAGATGCTGAGCAAACAGAAAAAGTTGCCACGTCTTAACCCTCAGGGAAAGCAGTCATCCCCTGATCAATTATGAAAAAACAGAGAGAGGTCTGCTACAGTCTGCTCCAAGCAAGTTTTTCAGCGAAAGCAGGCAGACTGTGAAAACCAAAGTAAACAAAATGAATGCACTGGCTCTATCTCCTTACAACTTTGATTTGCCTTCCCACATAAGCCTTTGGTATACGTTTGCAGAGCATACTTTTAGCATTTGGAGACTTTCCCACAACAATCATGTCATTGTCTCCTAGAATTCTCAAGTAATTGCAGGTCAGTTTTCAGATTTCATTGACGCATTCCATTACTCAGTTCAACAAAAATACGGCACATCCTGAAAGTACAATAAACAATATTTGCAATGAAATACAGAGATCTCTGCTTTTAGAAAAAATATAATAAACGAAGGAAGCTTTAGTAAAAGAAAACAAAATAAAAAGACATGCTAGAAAATTTAAAATCAATTATTTCCAGACGCGGATTGTGTTTTCAGTATAAGGAACAGTTAGAAACATGATTTTAATATAGGCGATCAAGAAGTATTTGGCCACGCACATATGTTCATTTCTTGTGAAAAGATTCAGTGTTTTTATGGGGTCCATTAAATTTAACTCCACTGTATTACAAGTGGTTACATATTGTATCACGACTCGCACATCTAAGATCTCATCCAACAATATACCACATACATTGTTTTCTTTTCTTCAAAGCATGTTATAAAATAAACATGATCTTGGTATCACTAGTAAAGGAGCCAGCAACAGAAGAGCAAGCAGCAATACATGGATAGCATCAAACAAACTGGTCACTGGTTTTACAGATGCAGAAAAATCTTTTTCCTTCCTCTGGTTTACTTGGGTGAAATGGAAAATACAACTTTTTCACAAATGGGGTACAAGTTATTAATGAACAAAAATGATTATCTATATTGGTGGGAGAAACCAATCAGAATCCAGATTTCCTTTCCTTCCTTGTAGGCACGGAAATAAAAATGAACACCCATTGGAATGCTTTAGGTAAAAGAAAATCCATGCCCATTGGGCTTGGAACATTCCTATACAAGTTCTTTTTTGTTCCCCAGAGTAAACACTGTCATTTTGCTAAAATATTTTTGAAAGTCAAAAGGTAACTTTTTTATTACAAAATGTTTATTTTATCATCTTCTTTTGAAAATGTATTTAAAGGCTAAGTTCACCTTTTTTTTCTAAATTTCAGCTCCCCTATGTATCCATATAGCATTAATGTACTTATTTTGCAAAAATAAAACAGCTTTCCATTTATGCCAAACACACTTACCTCACTCTCTTTCCACGGCTGTTTAAAAACACTACTCCATTACTTCTGCCTTACTTCCTGGTCAGACTTTAGGTCATGACACAGGAAGGCATTGACCAGCTGAGGGTAGATGATGCAGAGTGTGTGCTAATGAGATCAGATGGTCAACTCCTTCCTGTGTCATGACTTAAAGTATGACCAGGAAGTAAGACAAAAGTAATCAAGCAGTGTTTTAAAAATCTAAAAAGAGAGTAAGGTAAGTGAGTGTAGAATAAATAGAAATCTATTTTATTTTTGCAAAAGAAGTAAATTAATGCTATATTAGTACATATGGGCTGGAATTTAGAAAAGAAAAAGGTGAACTTAGCCTTTAACGCAAATGCATGGGCTTATTTACTACAAAGAGTTTTTCTTAAATGCCAAGTGATGTAATCCAGAGTAATCAATCAAACTTCATCTTGGACTGGGTTGAGTAATGGGCAGAATAATTAATTGGTTGCTATGGATCATTGTACTTATGAGCTTAACCCCCTGCCGACCAGCGCGCAACGATATACGTTGGTACAATGGCACGGCTGGGCATACAGGTACGTCCCCTTTAATTTGCGGCATTGTGGGCAGGGGCGCACCGTGTACTATGTGACCGTGCATGCGGGTCCTGCAAACTCGATGTCCGCCAGAGGCCCATGATCATGTCATGAAGCGGCAGAATGGGGAGATGCCTATGTAAACAAGGCATTTCCCTGTCCTGCCTAGCAACATGACAGAGATCTACTGCTCCGTGTCATCGGGAGCAGTGATCTCTGTCATGTTCTAGTGAGACAATCCACCCTACCGTTAGAATCACTCCCTAGGACACACTTAACCCCTTGATAGCCCCCTAGTGTTTAACTCCTTTCCTGCCAGTGTCATTTACACAGTAATCAGTGCATTTTTATAGCACTGATCGTTGTATAAATGACAATCGTCTCAAAATGGTGTCAAAAGTGTCCGATGTGTCCGCCATAATGTCACAGTCACGATAAAAATCACAGATTGCTGCCATTACTAATAAAAATAAAATAATAAAAATGCCATAAATCTATCCCCTATTTTGTAGACGCTATAACTTCTGCGCAAACCAATCAATATACGCTTAGTGTGATTTTTTTCTACCAAAAATATGTAGATACATATCGGCCTAAATTGAGAAAGAAATTTGTTTTTTTATATATTTTTTGGAGATATTTATTATAGCAAAAAGTAAAAAATATTGCATTTTTTTTTCAAAATTGCCGCTCTTTTTTTTTTTATAGAGCAAAAAAAAAAAACCGCAGAGGTGATCAAATACCACCAAAAGAAAGTTCTATTTGTGGGGAAAAAAGGATGTCAATTTTTTTCGGGTGCAACATCGCACGATCACGCAATTGTCAGTTAAAGCGACGCAGTGCCCTATCGCAAAAAGTGCTCTGGTCAGAAAGGGGGTAAATCCTTCCGGGGCTGAAGTGGTTATTATCAAAGTAATGTCTCACTCTGCAGAGTTTTCAAAATCTTACATACAGATTCAGTAACATCATTTCCTGTTGTAGATTGACAATCCTCCCATACAGCAGCATCATCTGCCTTCTATAGAACACCCCTTCAGTTGGCTGTTTGGCTGCTGATCAGGTCTATAATATATCCAGCCCAAAGGACAACTGAAGGAACACATACATCCAATTATGAAGGTATGTTGGTGGACAAGATGTAGAAACTGCCTGAAGGTGAGACTATGGAAAGACCAGGAAATCATTGTATGAAAACTTATCAACAAAAACTGTGCAAAGTTAGTATATATACTTCTCCATCTTCTTCACCCTACAATCATCAGACATCTATCATGGCCCATCTGGGTAGGAAACAGTAATGGATGGCCAGTCATCCACTTGTTAGAATGGCAAATGATTCATCTACCTAGATACTGGTGGTACAGTCACTGCCATGACCATTATTGTACATGAGGCACTAGAATTAAGTGCAGGACATTTATTTATCACAATTTAATAAGACCATCTCTGTATTCTACGTCACAAAAGCACAGCATGCTCATTTGACATCTTGGTATGTAGCTAGGTATATGCCATTAACAATGCTTGCAGTAACAGATAAAGCCTAACATGATACTTGCATACTGGGTGAATTTGCCAATATGGATAACCATGCATGCTTATTATTGAATTAGAAATAGTAAAACCATCAAGTTGCACTTATTTGTCCTCCATAGTCTCCTTGCAACAGTACTCCCTGTTGGCTCTCTCTGCCCCTTAACCAAATGGGCAACATTGCCAAATACTGCAATAGAACTGGATTTGGGAAAATAAAAACAATCACTCAGCATTGCTCATAAGTTAAATAATTAAAAAAAAAAGAAAGAAAAACACATTACAAAAGGTCTGTGGTGATATTTAGCAAATTCTGACCAGGCAAAATTATATGAGCCATCTGTTTCACAACTTGGTCTGTACTGATTGCCCCTTTATTCAAATCAAAGCAATTATTGACTACATTATTCACCACAGCAAAAAAAAAAAAAACAGGTCCAGGAAAACATACTTCTTTGAGCCACCATCATCTATGTTGCTAAAATCTGTATGGAGTGGACTACTGTTTTTAATGGCCACCACTAGTCCAAGTCATTGACTCCCAGTTGGGTGCAAAACTTGTCCATATCTGTGCAGGCCAGGCAATAAGAAACATCACAAGTTTATATATTATAGTGTTGAGTTTGTGAAAGGGGATGATAAGTTTTTACCTAAAAACTGGAATAATTTTTTAGGAAATTCACCTACCTCCAAGCTTTCACACAATCCTGCATGCCTGTCTGCCTACTAGATCCTCAACTGATCCTAAAGAAGCTAGTTGAGAAACAGGTTAACTTAAATGGATCCACCATCAAGGCAATCTGCTAACGCATATTATGTATGGTAGTGATTTTTTTTTTTAAATACAGCATTCTGCTATCCCAATTTATGGGACATTTTGACATCACAAGAAACTATGTTATTATGAGCAGGCTAAAATATATGTATACATAAATATAAGATAGTTTTGATTTGCATGCATTTTCAATCATGTCTGTGTCAAATGCATGCTTATAAAAGATTCAGAAGCTTATGAAAGTTACACCTTCCCCAAACAGAAAACCAATAGTGGATCACGTTTGGTCTTCAGCAAGTAGCAGAGCAAAGATTTGTGGCAAGGCTGGATAGAATGGAGGAAGAAGCACGATCGATAATTTTTTAATGATTTTTGTACCTGGGAATATTTTCTCACGCATCCTGACCCAGGGAATATTCCTCTCCAGGACACTAAGTCAGTAGTATCCAATCTACACAAAGAAAAACACCAATAAATACCTGACAGAGGCTCTAAACCTTATTTACGCAACAAAAAAACCCATAAAAAACAGCTGCAGTCCTATTCTATTCGGTATTTAAAAACAAGACCTTTATAGTTGGGGAAGGGTTAGAGTACTGTCAAGTTGTTATTGTAGTTTGTGGAGAGATTTACCCCCTGTATTTGTCCTGATGACCATTGTCACAGAGACGGAATGAGGGGAAATCCAAAAAGTGGTCACCAGAACAAGAGATGAGGGTAAATAATCCAATGGGGTCAAATGTTCTGGTGAAAACAGTATTGGATGGGAATTCCCTATACTTTGGTGATATTTTCTCTCATTTCCTGTTGTGTCTCCAGGACAGGAAATGAAGGGAAATCTCCCCAGAGGGACAAATACAGCAAAAAATAACCCAGCAGGATTGTATCCATTCACTACTCTATTCAAAACTTTAAAAAAGTTTTGACTATACATATACTCTAAAGTTCAACTTCACAAAGTGCTATCTGCCTGTATCTATAATGAACATGTAATAAAATTTGAGGTGATTTCACAAAAAGAAAGAAAACCTTAGGTACATTCCGGTGTGTAAGTCATAATGATGCAATAGTGTGTGAGTAAGAGTGAGCATATGAGTGTGTAATGCCCCGTACACACGGTCGGATTTTCAGACAGAAAATGTGTGATGGGACCTTGTTGTCGGAAATTCCGACCGTGTGTAGGCTCCATCACACATTTTCCATCGGATTTTCCGACACACAAAGTTTGAGAGCAGGCTATAAAATTTTCCGACAACAAAATCCGTTGTCGGAATTTCCGATCGTGTGTACACAAATCCGACGGACAAAGTGCCACGCATGCTCAGAATAAATAAAGAGATGAAAGCTATTGGCTACTGCCCCGTTTATAGTCCCGACGTACGTGTTTTACGTCACCGCGTTTAGAATGATCGGATTTTCCAACAACTTTGTGTGACCGTGTGTATGCAAGACAAGTTTGAGCCAACATCCGTCAGAAAAAATCCTAGGATTTTGTTGTCAGAATGTGCGAACAAAGTCCAACCGTGTGTACGGGGCATTAGAGTGAGAGTGTGTGTGTGTGTGTGTGGTATTGGACATGCATAGCATGGCTTCCAGTGACTTGCATTTTATTTACAGTCATTCCAACATCTTAATTGTAATCATGATTGAAATATTTATATTTGAAAAAGTAAAGATCTATGCTAATATTCATACTGAAGTGGCTCTGTTGTTGCATTTGCCAAAGACAGCTGTCTGTATGTTAAGACAGTAGACCCACCTACCCAATGAATTGTGGCACAGAGCTGGTCTAGGCTCTGAAAAGATCCTGGAACGGCAGCAGGCTCAGCCTTTCACTAAGCTACTGAGAGTCTGAGACAGCCGCTCCTGACCCCTCCAGAGTCAGAGCTGCATCCAGCTGAGTATATATTTATATATATATATATATATATATATATATATATATATATATATATATATATATATTTTTTTTTTTATTTATTTTAATTTTTCTAATGAATCGCATATTTCTCTTATGGAGGCTGCAATGCTGAAAAGTAGGGAAGGTAGAAGACAAGAGAATAGGTTGAGCATACTGGGCCTTCTTTTGCAAGAAACTGTTTTTTGACAGATGTTCAGTTGGACAGCAAAGTTGCTCTAACTTTTTTACATCAAACTTTATAACTGCTGTCATTGCTTATGCAGAATGCATTGTGTGTAACCCTTTCCAACCTTACCCTGTATGTCTATGCTGTTAACAAAGTAAATATACAATTACATTTCCCGCCTGAAACTATAATGACATTTCATTTCTCATACATTGAAATGACTGTCTTTAATACGTAGCATTTAAATGGCTGGTTGTAAACACAGCAGGTAAAGGAACCATTTCAAAAGATCAAAGATGATATAAGCTCATACTGGAAAATCACTCAGACATCATATCTGTTATAGTCATTTCACAGCTCATGCTACAATTTCTCCATAGCCGTTGCATCATTTTACTTTCACATTTCATAACGTACATATTGAACATTCCCAGAAACAGAATTTTATTTTGACTAATGAAAACTGTAACGATCAAGTGCTTATGAGTCAAGACTGACACATTTCCATCAGTTTCTCTGTAACCATTAAATCAATGAGCAATTGTGTAAACTGACAAACCAAAAAAAAACTATAATAATAATAACAATAATACTAAGGAAATTGGCACACTTATATGTTTCCCTTGTACTGAGCACTAAAACACATTTCCTAAGCCATTCAAATGAGGCCAAAAAAACATAAAGGTTTACAATTCATCCACTCATTACACCTGAACTGAGATCTGTGTTTGGAGACATAGATTACCAGTGTGATAGCAGAATTTGAGTATAACTGCTTTATTTCTATTTGCATTCCATTTTAAAGTCATTTTAAAGTATTCAAACTATTCATTTCCACTCTACGTTTTCAGTTCTAGTTTCTTCCCAAGTTCAATTTTAACTATCCAATAACTAAATTCTTCAGAAAGCATGATATAAGAAGTACTGTTACAACAATGAGCTTAAATGAGTGGGGGAGATGTGTTATCATTTAAGGGTATCAACTCTAATGTAAGCTCTTATGCCCTGTACACACGATAGGATTTTCGGATGGAAAACGTGTGATAGGACCTTGTTGTCGGAAATTCCGACCGTGTGTAGGCTCCATCACACATTTTTCATAGGAAAGTTTGAGAGCTTGCTATAAAAGTTTCCGACAACAAAATCCGTTGTCGGAAATTCCATTCGTGTGTACACAAATCCGATGCACAAAATGCCACGCATGCTCAGATCAAATTAAGTCCCGACGTACGTGTTTTACCTCACCGCGTTCAGAACGATCGGATTTTCCAACAACTTTGTGTGACCGTGTGTATGCAAGACAAGTTTGAGCCAACATCCGTCAGAAAAAATCCATGGATTTTGTTGTTGGAATGTCCGATCAATGTCCGACCGTGTGTACAGGGCATAAGTCATGGTGGCCCTGAAAGTGGTAGGCCAGGCCAAAAAACACTAATATAATAATTACAGTTATCCTGACTAACTTCAAAAAGATAAACCAAGGCTGATAAGAGATAAAAAAAAAAAAAAACTAATTTTATACACAAGTAATTTCAAAAAGAAAAGAATTTACATATATAACCTATATACAGTAGTATTTACTGGATACAATCATTGATACAGGATTCTAGGTTGTAAATATTTTTGATGCACATAGTAAGAACTGTATATGCTTTACATGGAGTAAATATTAGACATCGTCAGACTATTTTTTGGATAATTAAATATTTGCATACAATAATAAAAAGCATATTGTAACGCATATCTACTTTCACAAAGGGTTGTTTGCTTCTTCATAAGTATTATGATAGGATTGGGCCACTTCAGTATACTTCTCTACCCAGCATTAATACTCACTGTTTAATATATGCCATTTGAGCCTTTCCATGAGCTGCAGAATTGCTTGCTTATATCTAATTACAACAGAAAATATTGGTCATTTTAATAAAACAAAGTAATTTTACCCAATCAAGTTTTTGGATCACTTTTTTCTCTTCGAGGTTTCAGCTGGAATTGCACTAGCATTAGGGATGAGCTTGATGTTTGACTCGAAAATGGGGTGCTCACCTGTTCGCCGAAGAGCGAACATTACGGGGCGTTCACGGCAAATTTGAGCGCCGTGGAACGCCCCATAATGCACTGCGAGATCACATTGCTGTATGATGAATGGCCAAAGCATGCACCTGACCTGCATGCTCTGGCCAATCCCAGCGCCCTCTGCTAAGAGAGCCATAATTGGCCAAAGGCAGGGTTGCCTTTGGCCAATCATGGCTCAGGGGACTAAGTCCACGCCCCACACTATATAATGCAGCCTACACTACTGACCTGTGTAGTGTTGTTGGTGTGCATTCCGTGGTGCACTGTTTCTAATACACTTCAGGCGGTGTATTAATATATATATATATATATATATATATATATATATATATATATATATATATATATAAAAAACAGTCTCATGTCAGTTCATGTCAGTTCTTACATTCAGAATCTCCATTTTGATAGAATTTTCTAATTTGGCAAACATTTCAAATGAGACCTTCTCCTGTTAAACCAATCTTCTTATAACCTAGGCCATCTTTATGTAGAGCAACAATTCTTTTTTTCAGATCTCAGAGAGTTCTTTGCCATGAGGTGCCATGTTGAACCTCCATTGACCAGTATGAGAGAGTGAGAGCGAAAACACCAAATTTAACACACCTGCTCCCCATTCACACCTGAAACCCTTTAACACTAACGAGTCACATGAGACCGGGGAGGGAAAATGGCTAATTGGGCCCAATTTGGACATTTTCTCTTAGTGGTGTACTCACGTTTGTTGCCAGCGGTTTAGACATTAATGACTGTGTGTTGAGTTATTTTGAGGGGACAGCAAATTTACACTGTTATACAAGCTGTACACTCACTACTTTACATTGTAGCAAAGTGTAATTTCTTCAGTGTTGCCACATGAAAAGATAGAATAAAATATTTACAAAAATGTGAGGGGTGTACTCACTTTTGTGAGATTGTGTGTGTATATATATATATATATATATATATATATATATATATATATATATATATATACACATACACACACACTATATATATATATATATATATATATATATATATATATATATATATATATATATATATATATATATATATATATATATATATATATATATATACATATATACATACACACACACATTATATATATATATATATATATATATATATATATATATATATATATATATATATATATATATATATATACACACACATATACACACACACTGCATCCAGTGTAGCCTAACAGTATTAGTGCAAAGTGCCAACATTAGAGGTCCCGAAGGTTCGAATTACATGTCCACTCATAAGATAGTGTATGTATAGTGACAAAAATAGCTTCCAATGCCTCTATGTTAGTTGTGGGTGGGAAGTGTGTTACACCTTCTATGTTAAAATAGTTAATTTCAGGTTTTTTATTGAGCCGAGAGGTCTCAGGTGCTTGATAAAGAATAGGAAGTTTTGTGAGTAAGGGCCTACTGTCACAACCTATATGTTAAACTTTGCTTTACCAAATAGGCATGTGTCCATTTTGCAGTGGAGGTGAGGGGGTGTAAAGTGCACTATAAGCGCATTGAACTTTATTTATTTTTTACTTTATTGATAGTGTACAAATGTACACTCTGTTCAAGTATCTGCCCAGCAGTACAGCGCTGATCCAGGCTGTTGGTTGTTCCTTCTTACCCTGCTGCTATCCCTCCGTCCTGCTGCTTCCTGTTCCACCATCGCTCATCTTCAGCCATCGGGAGACCAGTGATGATTTAAGTCCTGGGCACACTCACAGGAGTTACATCACACCTGCACCTGGCTCCATTCTCTGCATCTTAACGATGCTGGGAGTGTCCATTGTATCTGCATTAAGTTTTTGGCAGAAGAGACTATGCATGTCTCTTCTGCCAAAACACTCTACCCCCTAGCATCCTAGAATTTTTTTTATTAACAGAAGTTAGTTCCACTTTAACACGTACAGGATCCTTTATCATATTAAATATCACTGTAGCCACAATCTTATTAATTTGTATTCATAAAGCAAAAGAACCACCTAAAATTTTACAATCTATCACTCAAGAACCAATGGCATATATTGTATAACCCAAACTGATCAATATAAATTGATTTGAAATACCATATGCAAACCTTGCCACATATGAAACAATCTGATTGTACAGCCAGACATAATCTATGTAATGGCTCAAGTTTTATAAAAAAAGCATATACCACATAAGGCAGACATAGCTGAAACAGAAAAATGCTTTGGGACAATTTACGTTTACTTTGAGATTTACCATTCTGCCTAAACAATCCATTCAATTTATATACAATTAGGAAAGCCCTTACACAATGCTAAGATTGTATATAACAATCCATTTAATTGATGTAGCACAAAGATTGTAATTGTACTGTATCTCAAGACAATTTTTTTCTAGTTTTGGATAGACAGGGCAAGGATTGGAACTCTTGTCATTTTTACTGCTATGTGGGACTTTGTTAGAGAGATTTGCAATTTTTGTCTTGCCAACAATGGTTTCCCTGGGCAGGAAGTGAAGGAAAATCTGCAGCAGGGACACAGAGAGAAATGAAAATCCGACAGGTGATCTAGTCTTCCCTGAGTCTACGGTTTCTGTCTGTGTTGCTGTTGGAGAATTCCCCTCACTACCTGTCTGGTAAAAGGTTGCCAGTAGGACAGGAAGAGAGGGCATATATCTTAAATGGTGTCCTGGGTAGAAGTAAAAGCTTGACAGTTCTAACTGTTCCCCACTCCCAAGAAAGAAGGTTTTGGCTGCACATACATTTTAGGATACACTGTGCCAAAAACTCAATTCAGGGAACTAAAATAAAAGCTATGAAGTCATGCATGAAAATAATTAGCTTCAATGTAAAACGTCTGCAAATAAAAGTGATTTTGTTAATTATACATCTTGAAATACTGATAGATAATGCCCAAAATGCTAGCAAAACCTTCATCGCTTCAATATAAAGAAATTGAACTTGTGTTTGACATATTAGATTTTATCACACATACGAGTTGCAGTCCAAGACCACATGGTAGTATACTTTGATCTTTTGGACTGTGCTACTCACAAGACAAGTCTTAAGAAAAAACTGTCTTGGGATTAAGGGTATTGGGTGGTCTGTTAAATTAGGGCTTGATTACAGGTGGCATGGAAATTTACAATTGGTGTGTAAACACAAATTTTTGCCTAGTAATTGCAGAATTATAAGGCATCACATCACATTCATCTTGACACTATTATATATGATATATGCAATAATATGCAACACATTCTGTTACGCTGTGACTTCAGAATCTAATTGATACCATAAAAAAAGCTAATTCAAAACAATTCCTATTAAAAAAAAAAGCTAAATTTTATACTGTGGCAGAAGTAAATGCCTATATTTAGTTAAATATAAATATGTACAAATTATTAATAACTGCACATTTAGCAATACTGCATGCAGCTTTATTTTAAATAACTTATTTAAAAATAACTCATTACCCAGTTTACTGCCAGAGGGTTTTCTGGCAGTACAAGATTTTTAAAGTAAAAAAAAAAAAGTCTGTTCACTAAGGGAAATATTATTTCAGACTGGATCACTGACCACTTTTTTCTATTAAACTGAAAATATGCTTATTTGTTAAGGCACAGCACATCTACATGCTTTAGCCCTAAAAAATTATAGTTTAACCTAGAAGCCTGTTGCATTTAACCAGTAAAATGAAAAATGACATCTACGCCCATTAATATCTGAAATGTATAAACAGCACAGCATGACACATTCTTGAGAGCTGAAGGCTACAAAATCCTTCTGTAACATAAATAACAAAGCACTCAGAAGCATATTGATGTTGATATTCATCTCTGAGAAAAACATTGCTGCCTAGGCTTTTTATGAAAATAGATGCAGCCCAAATGGATCTCCTGTAATTGGTTTCAGATAGCGAGGTCAGAAGAAATATGATACGAGAAACTATTATGTGGAACAGGAGAAACAAGAATGTTTACACAGGCCCTCCCCCATTTTACAGGCCAGAGGTACCTATGCCATATGCTCTTGATAGATAACTAGTCCTAAAATGAGGACAGCGTGTTCTGTAATTTTTTTTAATCTGCATTACTTAATCTGCATTACCATGTAATAGTTGAACATAGCTATTTAATTATTTTCATGTTTTATCTGTCTGCAATAGATACATAATAACCAACATCATACATAAGTTACACAGACTGAAAAGTATGTCAGCACTTTTTTTTTTTAATAGTTGAATTTGCTGATAGATTATACTTTACTAGGAACTACCTAACCATCCAGCAAGTATGATTTACAAGAAGTCTTCAGGTCAAATGTTTACTACAACATGGTGGAATATTCTTATTATCATTATGTGCTACGAACTTGATGTCAACTCCTGGCAACCACATGGATTGTGTTTCTCCAGAAATACATGCCTTCTGATCTTCTTAATGAGAGCTTGGTTGTGTTTAAGGAACTTCAGCTGAACTTATAACAGCAGACTGGTCTTGATCTTAACAGTGGCATGCGTCTTGGTAGAGCAAATTCATATTATATAACAGTCTAAGAGGAAAACAGCCAAGAACAAACGTTACTTATTCTGATTATTTACAATTCTCAAATTTGTAAGTTTCCATATGTGAATGAAACCTGAGCCATTATCTTTTCATTTACGATGGAGTCAAGTTTAATATGCAGTATTGCTTTGGGCTCTCAACCATTTTAGGTCAAAGGATCTTAAAGTGAACCACTTACAACTTTTCTCTATTTTTAAGGTTTAATAAGTGGTTACCTACAGCAATGTTTCTCAACTCGAGTCCTCAAGTACCCTCAGCAGGTCATGTTTTCAGGCTCTCCATTATTTTGCACAGGTGATTTGATCCATTTCACTGCCTTAGTAATTACCACAGCCGTTTCATCTGAGGGAAATCCTGAAAACATGACCTGTGGGGGGTACTTGAGGACTGGAGTTGAGAAACATTGACCTACAGTATCCTCCATTGAGATTTATTGGCAGCTTGTTGAAAACTGTTTTCCTGTGAAAGGGGTTGAATCCTTTCTTTTGCTACCTCAGGAAATAGGCAAATGCTATACTGTACCAATATTGGGCACAGATATTACAAATTCTCATTTTAAAGTGATACTAAAAACTTGTTTTTTATGTTTAAAAATAACAAACATGTTATACTTACCTGCTCTGTGCAGTGGTTTTGCACAGACCGGCCAAGATCCACCTCTTCTCGGGTCTTTCGCCAGCGTTTCTGGCCCCTCCCTGCTGCCCCCCACAGAAAGTAGCTTGCTATGGGAGCACCTGAGTCGAGATTCTGCTCTGTGTGTCCATTCAGTCATGGAGCCGCAGCTCGCCTTGCCCCTTCTCTTCCCATTGGCTCACTGACTTTTATTGACAGCAAGCGGAGCCAATGGTGCCCGCTGTGCGTCTCAGCCAATCAGGAGGGAGAATCCCAGACACACGGGTCTCTCGTGCAACATTGCTGGATCGAGATCAGGCTCAAGTAAGTGTTAGGGGGCTGAGGGGGGAGCTGAACACAGAAGGTTTTTTTTGTTTTTAATCTTAATGCATAGAATGCATTAAGATAAAAAAAAAACACCTTCTCCCTTTAGAGCCACTTTAAGATTGGAGGAAACCTTTCCACCCATCATTCTCAGGGAGCAGTACACACAAAATGTTTACTTATTGGTTTGAATATTGGCGGGATCATAGCAGCAGGTATAAAAGTTTAAATTCCATACAGAATTCCCAGAGATAGGACAGTAATCTGTTGGTTATAACCAGAAAACCCTGCAACCATGCTAAAATCAAACATTATGCTTCATTTTCAAAAACTCGAGTAAAGTGTAATCACCGCCAGATTTCAGAGAGCACATCAAAGGGTTACTGGTAGTGTGACTACTGTAATATGTTCGGTATTGTCAATCACATTAAAATTTTCAAATCAGGTTTTAGTAGCTATGAAAAACTTCTAAGTTTTGACTTTTTTTTTCCATTAGGCTTTCTGTGTTTCAGAGACAGCTAGTCAGCTGCAGCGGGGTATTTGGTATTTGGTATTTGGTATTTCTCTCCTGCAATACAAGCAGAAGTTCTCAGATCAACAGATTACTGATAAAAGGCTGTGAGTTCAAATAATACACTACAGTGATGCCCCCACCCCTTAGCATATTCACTTTACTGTAAGGCCTCATACACACAGTTAGACATAAAATATGCCTAGTATAAAAAACATGTTTTTACACAGCAAGTGAGCTACAGGTGGGGCATACAGCCGGCCATAGAAGTGAATGGCTGTGCGCCCTTATACTTCTCTGCATCAACATTTACTCACACATACACACACACAACATATATTACTCAATTCAACACTTCTGAAAACAAAGTACCATAGCTTACATGAGTACAGGGGTGTATAACAATTCACTTCAAAGGCTGGCTGTATGCCCCACCTGTGGTTTCCCAGCTGTGGGAAAACCACATTTTTTTTTTACACCAAACATATTTTATGCCTAATTACGTCCATGTGCATGTAGCCTAAATAAAAAATATGTATGGCCACACCCCGCAATACACTGGCCAATGTTTGGCTGCTGTTACATAGGAGGTGCCTCAGTAGTAGTCCATGTGGTGTAGCAGTGACAGATCCACAGATGTTAGTTAATCCATTTAATTTTGCTTACAGGAGCAGTTTAAACACTATTTGTGTTGAGCAAATTATTAAGCTTGTTTAAAGTACTTATTACAAAAAAAAGGATACTGTGATACAAAAAAAACAGTAGACTGTTCACTTTGCAAGGGAAGTTGCACTTTTTAAAGGAATTTACCCCAAAACGTGGTTGAATGAGGTGAAGCTCTGCTAATAGTCATCATCCAATCATGTGCAACAAAAGTGCTTTTTATTTTCCTTGCATGTGACTGGGTATTCTTCGCACAGTGAAACTTCATTCAATAAGCTCTGTGGAAAATTCCTTTGCAAAATGCAACTTCCCTTGCTTATTGGCTATATTAAAAATCATTCCCTAACCTTGCTCAGGCTTGAACAGTAAAAAGCAAGTCTTCATTTGAGATCTTCGTGTGTACACGCATGATTTGATAAAGAAAGCAAGGGAGATGATAGAACAATATAACATGTTATGAGGATATCTGCTATGAAATATACACACTAAGAAATATATACATTAAAAATGGCCATACAGCATAAAGCCCTACAAAATATTGGAAAAACAAACCATTCTAGGGGGAAAATAAAACACTAACTTCTGATGCTGTTTCCATGCCTTTATCAAACATGGATGACACTGTCGCTACTTCGCCACAGTATAGGAACATGCTATGCGTAAAAAAAAAAAAGTGTAGGTGCAATGTGTTTGGGACCCCATTTTAGTAATCTTCAGGTTCTCTATTCTATGGGTAGATGACCAGAGAAAGGTTTACTAGAAAGCTACAGCAGAGCTATTGGTATATAATGTCCATATGATTTCTGACAGCTATATGCGGCCAATGGCTCATAGCAAGGGAAAACTGATGGCATTAACATGAAAGGAAACTAAGGTCACTGCATTAAGCAAATGTTTACCTGCAACAGTAAATGCCATGTAAATATAAATTTCTCACAATAGGGTGCATTTATTAAACAGGATTCCTTGGAACTCGCCATTGAGTTTGCTGCATTTATCAAGATTTTTGTTGGTGGATGTGCAAGGTAAATATCAGAATACAAAAGATAAGCATTTAAACTAAATTACTCATTTGCAAAGTATCAAGTGTTGTTTTCACGAACCCAAAGCTGCAAACCTTTTGGCTCAAGCTTTATCATTGCAAAGGCTGGCATGAAACTTTAGGTGATAACAAAGATCTCCAGGAGCTTGATCCTCTGGATGGATGTTGGGGAACCTTTTGTAGGTGGAAACCCGGGAGAGCTAGAGAGACAGTAGTGAAGTATTGTGATCATCATTACTAATGGGCTTACTTCAACTCTGCTGTAATTGTTGATTACAATCCTTATATATGTTTACTGGTGAAATCTGAATACCTCCTCTACACACAGGCTGTGATCCTTCAATTCTTGGGAACAAGTTACATTTAATGCTATCAATAGCAGAGATTTATGCGAGTCCTCCCTGAGGAAGCAGGCTTTTGTCCTGCAAAATATGTTGGAGATGAAGAATTGTATGTGAGATCCCCTTTGTGGTCAACTGGGACCTTAGCCAATACACTGGCATGATCTGCAATTGCACTGTGGTTTGAAACAATACCAGGATGTTACTAAGCAGTAGACTAGTTTTAATCAAGTGCCCACTGAGACAACTTTAAAACTGGTTATAAACATGGATTATACTTTTGTGAAAAGGTTTCTAAATAAGAAAACATTTCTTTGCAGATAACAAAACACGAAAATTACATAAAATGCACCAATCAAGTGTCCAATTCCAAACAGATGCCATATGCAAAATGTAAATAATTTGGAAATCTTTAACCTTAAAGATATCACATAAACTCATAAAACAAACTCAAAGGCATGAGTTGCTGTCAAGAACATGTTAAACTTAAAGGGGCCCTTTAAGTTGTCTCAATTCTGTGCTTGAAAGATCAAACCAGTTTCTAGGCACAAAAAAAGAGAAAAAAAAATACAAGACAGAGTATAAATGGAATACAAGAAATATAATGACCTAATTGCCACAAACCAATTTTATCACAGCAATGCTTAAGAATGAAATTACACATTTGTAGCAATTGACCTTTCACTGTAACAAGACTAATTGATACAGTAATTAAACAAGTTTTAAAAGAAATACTGGTTAATTACTAGAAAATGGATTTTTGTTCACATTTGTTTCATTGCATTACTAAATAAGGGGCTGTGGTATTTACGACTCCTACTATTAATCTAAAACAAATTCTATTTGTACTACATTACGGGTATCTTAATCACGTTAATAGGCTTGAGGCTTGTAGAATGTTATATATTCTCGGAGTTTCAGTGTACATCATAATACAATACAATGCAGCTTCCAGCCTATGAAATACCCTATAAAACACCAATTTTTATCATTTACATAGTTCGTTTGGTTGAAAAAAAGACACAAGTCCATCTGGTTCAACCAATAAAAGGGAAACGATTTCCTGAAGTTTACATCTATGCGGCTTCTGTTTTTAATATTATATACGAGAAGAAAAATGCTTATATGTATCAGCTATTTCCTATATACTTTATATACTTTCCCTATATTGCACATATTTAAAAAATAAGTAAACTCTCAACATCATATAGCGAACAATTAAAGTGTATTTTAACTGCTTTTCATCCAGCCTATAGACAAATGATGGCTGAGCAGGAGCACTACAGTTTTGGGTGGACGTCATATTGCAGTGCTATCTATCACACGCTGTGCCCACCAGATGACAGATTGTTGTACCGGGCCAGCCCTGATGTCATGTGATCACTGTGACCAATCACAGCAATCATAGGACAGTTGTACACAATAAATGGCTTTTATTCATAGCCATTCATTGTGTACTATTGCGATGATCTTTGTGTTTGGTTACAGTGATAACATAGTATAAACAAGGCCAATCATAGCGCATCTGTACCATGTGATAGCTGTGACCAATCACAGCTATAACAATAGTACACCCTGTAACTGAATGGTTGCCATTCATACAAATGATTGCTTATAACAGTATTATTATTATTATTATTATTATTATTATTATAGAGGATTTATATAGTTCCAACAGTTTGTTCAGCGCTTCAGCAAAAGGAAGGCAGACATTACAGTTACATTACAATTCGGTACAAGAGGAAATCAGAGGGCCCTGCTCGCTAGAGCTTACACTCTAGGCATAAGCAATCATAGCACAAAAAAAAACTCTGATAACTTCCCCAGAGTAGTACAGTCTCACTATGGTAACACTGGACTGCTCTGGTAACAGTATGTAAAAAAAAAAAGGAAGGAAGGAAGAAAAAAATGTTAAAAATTGAAAAACGATATATATATATATATATATATATATATATATATATATATATATATATATATATATATATATATATATATATATATCTCTATATATATATATTAATATACAGTCACCACTCAGTGTTCCTAATCACCTCCATACTAGTCATAAGATGGTACTGTATTGCTTTGGTGACAGTAGGTTAAAAAAAAAAGTAAATACATTTTTTTTCACAAATTTCTACTTTCTAAAAATGGGTACTTTGGGGGGTATTTGTACTGTCCTGGCAGTTTAGGGCCTCAAAAATGAGATAGGCAGTCTGTACATCAAGAGTGATCAATGTTCAAATATATGTTCCATAGTTTGTAGATGCTATAACTTTCACCAAGACTAAATAATATACACTGATTTGGGTTATTCTTACCATTTTATACATTTTAGCCCAAATTTATAAAGAAAGATTATTTATATGCAAAATTTTATAACAGAAACATAAAAAATGTTTGTTTTTTGTTTTTAACATTTTCAGTATTCTTTCTATACTGTATACCAAAAAAAAAAATCAGTGGTGATTAAATACCATCAAAAGAAAGCTCTGTCTAAAATGATCAAAAAAATCCATTTGGGTATACTGTTGCATGAATAAAAGCTGAAAAGTGGCCTGGGAAGGAAGGAGGAGAAAGTATCCGGTGCTGAAGTGGTTAAAGTGGTATTAAATCCAAAAGGCAAATTATACTGCAGATTACTAATTAGATGCGATGGCTGAATTAGTTTTATTTTTTAGGCTTTCTTTCCTTTATTTTTATCTGATGATTCAGCCTGGGAATTTGCTATTGTTCAATAGAACATGCTCTCCTATAAATCAAGCAGTTAGAGTGCTGAGATAAACCATTTAACACTCACAGGGGTGCTTACAATGATCAGCTTTTATTTATTCATGCAAAATATTTATCCCAAAAGGAAAAAAAATGTTGCTGTAACTGCTTCTGTAATTACAGTGTGAGTTGGAATGTGGCTTCAATTTGTTTAGTGTATCTAAATCTGTTTAGACATATAACATCCCCAGACTAACAATGCTGCTGTCCAAAGGTGCCGCTTGGCTCCTTCATTCAGAGCGGGGGCCTGATCACTGGGTGAAAACAAAGGGGAAAAAAAGCCTATAAAAAGAACACTAATGCAACCATCACATGGGTAAGCTGCAATATATTACATTTTTGGGTTTGGGTTAAAATACCACTTTAAAGAACTATAAATAAATGTTTAACAGTTTATTGCAATAGTTTAAAGATTTCAGGAGAAGCCATGTATGTCTTCTGGTTGGAATTGCTGTGAAGCTTTTTATTCCATCTGAAAAAATTATTTTTGGTGCAAACAAACCCATATAAAATGTCAAGTGCAGTTTGCACAAGATATCATCAGCTGTTTTTTCAAACAGCTGCAATAAGACAAACACCATGTTTGATGGCAGCAATGGTAGATAACAAATAACAGAGGGATAGGTTTGTGCTTCCAAGCAAAAAATGTATAGACCTCTTTTGACTGTGCACCCATTTAGAGGAGGCACACACAGACTTTTTTAGACTGTACATGCCCCTTCACCCCTGGGTATACTAGAAAAGAGCACACTATATGAACCTCGCTCACAAAGCCTATACATATTCCTGACTTTTTTGCTAAACCCAATAGAAAGCAGTCAGCAAAATTCAGCCAGATGTGTACACTTAGGAAGCTCTTCTAAAAAATTAGGGTACATATTGAAGGCTGCAAAAGGTTAAGGCCGGGTGCTTAGGCACTCCTGCCTAACCTTAGGAGAAGCAGT
>JBBGZY010000758.1:140000-200000 GCA_037952925.1 Lithobates clamitans | reverse complement strand
CAATAATATATAAACTGCTGGCCACAAAAGTGAGTAAACCCCTAAGTGAAAATGTCCAAATTGGGCCCAAAGTGTCAATATTTTGTGTGGCCACCATTATTTTCCAGCACTGCCTTAACCCTCTTGGGCATGGAGTTCACCAGAGCTTCACAGGTTGCCACTGGAGTCCTCTTTCACTCCTCTGTGATGACATCACTGGTGGATGTTAGAGACCTTACGCTCCTCCACCTTCCGTTTGAGGATGCCCCACAGATGCTCAATAGGGTTTAGGTCTGGAGACATGCTTGGCCAGCCCATCACCTTTATCCTTAGCTTCTTTAGCAAGGCAGTGGTCATCTTGGAGGTGTGTTTGGGGTTGTTATGTTGGAATACTGCCCTGCAGCCCAGAATTCTCTGCTTCAGTATGTCACAGTACATGTTGGCATTCATGGTTCCCTCAATGAACTGTAGCTCCCCAGTGCCGGCAGCACTCATGCAGCCCCAGACCATGACACTCCCACCACCATGCTTGACTGTAGGCAGGACACACTTGTCTTTGTACTCCTCACCTGGTTGCCGCCACACACGCTTGACACCATCAGAACCAAATATAAAAATTTTGGTCTCATCAGACCACAGGACATGGTTCTAGTAATCCATGTCCTTAGTCTGCTTGTCTTCAGCAAACTGTTTGTGGGCTTTCTTGTGCATCATATTTAGAAGAGGCTTCCTTCTGGGACATCAGCCATGCAGACCAATTTGATACAATGCTGGCAGCACTCATATGTCTATTTCCCAAAGACAACCTCTGGATTTGATGCTGAGCAAATGCTCTGAACCAGGGGCGTAACTAGAAATAGCAGGGCCCCATAGCAAAATGTTGTATGGGGCCCCCCTGCAAACAGCCCCCCCCCACAGCTGCCCTAGTGTCAATGCAGCGTGACCTGTGCCCAATATAGCGTGACCTGTGCCCCATACAGCCTGGTCTGCCTGTGCCCCATACAGCCCCACCTATGCAGAGGAAGAGGCAAGCCACCCGGATCAGCAGAGAGCGGGATTGCCCGCTGTAATAGCTTTCATTTAAATTTCCTGTCTTCCCGGGGCTCATCGTCACATAGCCCCACCTCTTGGCCCGACGCCTTTGATGATGTCACATGTCCCGCATTGGATCAACGTTCTGTCTATCAAAGGCACCGGGCCAAAAGGTGGAGATATGTGACATGAGCCCCGGGAACACTGGAAGTTCTAATGAAAGCTCTTACATCGGCAATTCAGCTCTCTGCTGATACGGACAGCTCGCCTCTTCCTTTCCTCTCTCTTCCCCTGGCTGGGAGACTGTGCCGGCGGTGCTCTTATCCTCACTGGGCCCCACTCGGCTGCGGGCCCCATAGCGCCCGCTTGGGTCGCTATGGTGGTGGTTATGCCCCTGCTCTGAACATCTTTGTTTGACCATGGCGAGGCCTGTTCTGAGTGGAACCTGTCCTGTTAAACCACTTATGGGTGTACTCACTTTTGTTGCCACATGTTTAGACATTGAGGGGATAGCAAATTGACACTGTTATACAAGCTGTACACTCCACTAGTTTACATTGTAGCAAAGTGTCATTTCTTCAGTGTTGTCACATGAAAAGATATAATAAAATATTATTTATTTACTTATGGACTCTCAAGCAGCCAAATTTCCAGTGGTTTACAGATAGTTGAACAGACAATTGCTATGTGTTCCAGCTGAATTTAAAAAAGGCATACAAAATTTCAGGTAATTTACGAACATTAAACAGCTAAGGATTAAGCCTACACTGATTAGTCATATTATAATTATTTGTGTCATAGTAATCGGTCAACTACTTTGAATGTATTTATGTCACAGCCTTAAACTTTGTGTTTAAGGCTGTGACATAAATACATTCAAAGTAGTTGACTGTCTAAGTGAGTGTGGAAATTATGAGTGGTAAGAATGCAACATTCAAGCGGGATAAATCATAAAGTGCATTACTTCTAATAGTGTTTTTATTTCTCTCTGTGCCTTCCTGTCCGAATGACAACCATCCTCCCCCCATTTCTTGTCCTGGAGTCACAGAGAAAAAAAGCAAG
This sequence comes from Lithobates clamitans, assembly GCA_037952925.1. Taxonomy (NCBI): domain Eukaryota; kingdom Metazoa; phylum Chordata; class Amphibia; order Anura; family Ranidae; genus Lithobates; species Lithobates clamitans. The sequence continues at coordinate 197,927 of JBBGZY010000758.1, read as the reverse complement.
GAAAATACTGAACTCATACCTTTCAAATCCACAGAATTAAAAAAGATAACAGAGGTGTTAACTTTTCAAAATTCAAAACATTTTTGCTGTATTTTGGCTTTAAGAAAAAAAAAGGTTACCAAACAGACTGGACTTTTACTTATCCAACACAGTTAAAATTTGAGGTGAATCTACAAGGGGAATGTAAAGCTACAGCAGGAACACTATGGTTCTACACCTTAAATTTACCAGGCATGCCAGCCTCTATGTTGTGCCACTAGGGCCATTTAGAAGCTGAAGCAAACCCATTGCTCAATTCCTGAGAGATGGGTTTGAAGCTTAGCCTTATGCAAAATGGACTGTCAAAAAATCTGATTCCCATTGGTTGTTTGCAGGACTCCAATAGCACATGGAAGAGTAAAGGTAAAATCTAGCATCTTAGGGTGCCTTCTAACTATTTGTGGTAAAAAAAACTTTTCTTTGGATTAAATTCTTTACTGGGTTGCCTAGGACCTTTGTTGGAAGATCTACTCCACTATCAGATATAGTGTATATTAAAGATCTGGCAAGGGGTAGGTGAAACCTCTTTTTTTTGAGCACCTTATGTATAGACTGTGTTGCCTAAACAAACTTGACCCTCTTACTACCGCACCATTTGGAAAAATAAAAGCAGGAAGATTGACTCTGGAGTGCCAGAGTATATGCATGGGTGGCCAGCATGCCCTATGGAGGGCTGTGATTGAGCTTCCATCAGAGAGTGTTAATCACAGGGAAAATGCACAGAGTCAATCAAAATGGCCCTGTGCCTTGGGATCACTGTGAACCAATCACAGCGATCGCAAGTATAAACAAAACCAAAAAAATAAATCGCTCCTCTTCTGCCCTATCTTTTGTAAGTAAAACACTGCTCCCAATGACCACCAATGAAAGGGGGGGACACTGAACAGCAAGAGGACAAACTGACCACAAAGGGGGAACAGTGACCTTCATGTTCAGGGAAAACACACCACCAAGATTTATGGGACACTCACCAAAATTTAAGAGGTACACACCATTGACCACCACCAAAAGGGGGGCACTAACTCCTGACTATTGAAATCTGCAAGCTGTCCTGTGCATTACATCGTCCTGACCCACACCCTCTGACTGTCACATTGTATATACAATATACAAAACTCAACTAACCAAGTTTGGGGATGTTCGTACTATCCTGGAAGTTTATGGCTTCAGGAAATTCAATAGACAGACAGATCATCAGGTTATTTTTCAAAATGTTTGTTTTTTCCACTGTACAAAAAAAATAAAAAGTAGTTATTAAATAGCACCAAAAGAAAGCTAATAAAAAATTTAAAAAAATAAAGGGGTCTATACAGGCTACTACTTACTTACATTTCACACATACAGTAAATGACCCCAAGCATATGTTCTTAACGGTTCAATAGGCCCACCACATTTATAACAGCCTAAAAAATGTACTTATTATGCTGTGTTGCTCTGCAAAGGTCAGGCAAATAGCTAACGTAGTGACACATGACATACATTCCCATTGTGTCTGGGGTAACAGAAAATACACATTTCTGAAAAGCAAGAAAAGTATCTGATGGAGTTGTAGAAGACAAATACATTTACAAAAAACAATTCTAAATGTTATGAATGTTCATGCATAGCCATAGATTTAAATTTAAAAAAGGCTGTTTAATAAAATGATTTACATTATTACCCTAAGGAAACCTAAAAGAACAGAAATAAAGGAGCTACCACAACTGACTTTTTATACAGGTGCATGCTCCAGAGCTTTATTTGCGATCATGGCTTCACTAACTCGTTAGCCACTGATGCTGAGCAAGCACAAAAGATAGCAATGTGAACTCTACAGGCTGAATGCTTGTCTATGGTTGGTGATTTATGAAGTGGTGACTCAGCTCAGGGTGGCAACCCCAGAGCATTCACCTCTAAATTTTGTAACCAATAGTAGCTCTCATATTTCTATCCTTATAAGTTTTTTTTTTTATTCTATGCCAAATCGTTTGAGAAGCATGAGTGATAGACAACAAAATCTAACTCTGACTAAAATGTTGATGATCACATTACAAGATTGATACATAAACCCTATTCAGGCTTTACATTTCAGGGATAAGGAACGGGTGATGAGAGATCACAATTATTCCTTCATACATTTCTGACAAATAGTTTAAAACTGGGAAAAAGCAAAGTGTAGCAAATACATCTGAGAGTTATTAATTAATCTAATAATGCAATGTACCTCAAAGTAGTAAGGAAAAAATATTCTAACTCAACATATACCCTAAAAGGTAATCTACCTTTGCTATCTGGATGTGCCGTTTGGAAAAAAAATATTTAGCAAAACCTTTGAGTATGTTACAATAAATGTAGCCCATTTCAGATATTATTCTGCTTTTCTAAAAACCATGACATGCAATCAGCACCATCCAACAATGGATCCCTCACATGTACTATTTTGCTCCAATCATTGCAGATGTTGCTGTAGTTCATAATAAGAAAAGAAAATGAAAGGTAAATTATAAATGATTGAGAACATGGGATGAAGCAGATCAGAAATGCTCCATTTTCCATCTACTGTCCTGATGATGGCAAACTAAGCTGAAACAGCTGTATGTTGGGAACAAAGAAACAGTGGTAATAAATGCACAGTATACCATAAAGTCATCTATGTGACCCTAGGCACCGTCTTGAAATGAGGAATAAATGTATTGGTTTTTGAATTTTTGTTGGCTGCAATTATTTCTTGTTTTAATATGCAGTGGCTGCAAATATATTCATGTCACAGATCTTAAACACAGACAGCCAGGCAACAAGAATTTTCAGAAGGAGGTCACCAATACTTGCCCACATATTACCAGCAAGTACAGGTTTCCTCTAAGAGGGCATCACTGCAGAATCAAGATGAAAGCTCTTAAAATTTTCCACATGATCAATGAAGTAAAAAAAAAAGTATCTTTTTTTTTTTTTTTACTTCAGATGAAGTAAAAAAATGGCTGCATGTTACTTATTCTGCATGACTGTATCCAAAGTTGAAGCTTAAGTGTAGTTAATTTGTTTTCTAATCAACACAAGGGATGGTACTGAAATTTAAGGAGACATGTCCCTTGTACAGTTGCTGGCTGCCCTAGTCCAAAACGCCAACACCACCATAGTAATCTTCCAGGGCTGCAGGGTTTAATACAGCTGCTGTATCATCAAGAGTGCCAACTATGCCTGTCCTTGCTGCCCCCTCCTCCAATTCTAGAATCCTATACTATAGCTTCCATCAATGGAGGAGGCAGACCATTCATTCATCTATGGATAGAGAATATATATATATATATATATATATATATATATATATATATATATATATATATATAGATAGACATGATCCAACTGTCTTCAAGGCATCAAATCTTCAGAACCTAGCATGACACTCAGTAAGGCCAACCAAGCAAGTTTACAGCAATACAGAAGGGAAGAAGAAAATGCATAGATCACCACCACTTGTCTCACACAGAGGACAATAGCGATTTGAACAGATTATCCAACCTATGATGTTCCCCTACAGCACTCAGTAGATGTTTGTATGCTACCACATACAATAAAGAGTCACCAGATTTAACTGAAAAAGGGTAAATTACAGTATATACTCGAGTATAAGTCGAGTTTTTCAGCACATTTTTTTTTATACTCGAGTCAAGCACTTTTCTGCAGCAAAAAATTTCATTTTCTGAACTGAATTTGGGGCCCCGTATCTCAGGGCCACTTTGTGCTAGGAACCCCAAATGTGGTGTGCAAACCCAGTGGAACTGGTACCACAACATACCCAAAGCTGGAGTTCCTATGACCAAGTGGCCCCGAGATACGGGGCCCCAAACCCAGTTCGGAAAATGTAATTCTCTGATGCAGAAAAGTGCTTGACATTTTCTGAACCGAATTTTGGGGCCCTGTATCTCGGGGACACTTGGTGCTAGAAACCCCAGCTTTGGATATTTTATGGTGCTAGTTCCACTGAGTTTGCACACCAAATTTGGGGTTCCTAGCACTAAGTGGCCCCCAAGATACGGGGCCCCAAAATTGGTCAACTGTGTCCATCTGCAGCAATGTCATTTCGGGACCATTTGGGTTCAGAGACCCCAAATTTTGGCTGCAGCTAGGGGGCATCTAGGAACACTTAACTACCGAGTTTGAAGTTCGGGGGACCTATGGCTGCAAATGGGCACAGTGAGGCATGCAAATGGGCATTGTTGACCCTCTTTTCCACTTACAGTAGCTGTGCATTTCTCAACCTCGTCTTATACTCGGGTCACTAAGTTTTTCCCATTTTTTTGTGGTAAATTAGCGCCTCGACTTAAACTCGGAACGACTTATACTCGAGTATATACGGTAGTTAATATCTCTTGTCTATGCGCTGCAGTAGGCATTACAAATGTGAGAAAACAGCCATTATATAACAGTATTTTTTTTAAATGGTGTTTTATTTTTTTTGTTTTGTTTTATTATATATACTTACAGCATCTATCTTTTTCTTAAAATTATTAAAAATTACATGAACTACTTGCAGATCGCCCCATGCACATTTACGGTGACGTGGCTGTTCTGTGATTCCCTATAGCACAAGTCGGTTAGCAGGTCCCAGCCAATGATTTATGGCCAGGATCTGCTGATGAGCTTAGCAAATCACAGTACACAGCCTTGTGTTTACGAACACAGGACTCTGTACACTGAGCAGAGATCTGGCCACATCTACTAGTAAAAACAACACATATTGCACACGACACTGGTTAGGCACACAGTTAACACTTTCATTAACCCTTTAACCCTGGCCCTAGATATTAACCCCCATCCCAGCAAGTGTCATTAGTACAGTGATAGTATACATCATTAGCACTGATCACTGAATCACCCAGTGTCAGATTGCCTGCCGCACTTTCACTGTCCCTCTATAAGTCGCTGATCACTGCCATTAGACGCTATAACTTTCACGCAAAACAATCAATATACACTTACTGGAATTTCTTTTACCACTGACATAAAGCACATTTTGGCCTGAATTTATAGAAATTAGATTTTTTTTTTTACTGAATAGGTTTTATAGCAGAAAGCAAAAAAAAATTGGTTTTCTTCAAAAGTTTTGGTCTTTTGTTTATATAATAAAAAATAAAAAACCCAGTGGTGATCAAATATCACCAAAAAAAGCTCTATTTCTTTAAAAAAATATATATAATTTTGTTGGGTACAACATTGCACGACCGTGCAATTACCAGTTAAAGTAGTTTAGTGCTAAATAGCAAAAAAATAAAAATAAAAAAATGGCCTGGTTATGACCTTCTGGAGCTGAAGTGGTTAAAAATAAAGTTGCCTGTATGAAATGTTTTTCTTATTTTGACTACACGCAATGTAGTCTACTGCTTTCTAAATGACAATAGTATTATTAGCCATCAGGTAGCCTCCCTGGCGGTATGATTAAGTCAGATTTTTGAATCTCAAAGCGGCACATTGCATAGAAATTTGACATTTTATGTTGTAGCCTGTAATTCTTAGTAATAACACACTTAAAACTGTCCAAACAAGAGTCTAGTAGACATCCTGGGTATTATAAAGTTTAAAATATGAAATCATAAATTATAATATAATAAATAACTATAAATAATTTAAAAAAATAATAATATAATAATAATATAATTAATTTCCCCACGAATCACTATCACTCAATTCTGCAAGTGTTCTAATTTACTATCGCCGTTTTCTAGCTGGTCTAAAACCACTTTTGACATAAAGGGACACTTTTTGGTTGCCATGGACAATCTCAAGTTTCCAGACAGAAAGAACAGTATATATAATATAAAACTGCATGCAGGGCATTGGACAAAGCATTAGGGACAAAAGGGATGTGAAATTATTTGATACAGTAATGTAATCTGTAAGATTACAGTGTACTGTATGTGTTATGTTTTTTGTACTTTTTGAATTTGACGCCGGGCTCCGCCCCCATAGATCGCAATGCTCGCAGGGAATGGAGCCCGGCACACAGAGCATCGTGCATAGGACACAGCAGGGGGACATCGCAGGATCCTGGCGACAAGGTAAGTAACCTGGACCAGGATTCTGCAATGCAATCCCATGTGTGGCTCGGGGTTACCGCTAATGGTACTAAAATTTAACCCCGAGCCACACTCGGGAATACCGCCAGGAGGTTTAAGAAAGCCATTGCTTTTCTTAAAACATCTAGCACTCTTTTTTTAGTTTTTAGCACCTCTGGATATTTTTTGCAAACCTTTAAGCCAATAAGCCTATCTTATCTGAGCAAAAACAAGGACTCTTTCTTTATTAGTCTACTAGAAGAGAAGACTAGTCTTCAAAAGTGACACAATTTAGAAGTTTATGTATAAGCCCCACCAAAAAAATATGAAACAATCAAATTATTTCAAAGTGAAGCAACAGAAAATTAAAAATATATTCAATGAGCAGAAACTAAAATTGTTCACATAAGCTCAAAGTAAACCTGTCAATACTCAAATGTTATGGATCAGGTCCGGTGCTATGAGGTTTTAGAAGAAAAACTTTGTTCTTCTATTTTTGGCTGTGATCTCCAGCCCCGTATGAAATCCAAATTGTTAGAAATTCTACGGGTAAGTTTAAGCAGCGATAAATAGCTACCACCCCTCTTCTGCTATACCCCCCCCCCCCCACACTGTCATTCTCTCTCATCCACCCCCTGCTGTCTTCCCCCTACTCCCACAATAAATCACATTCTCTTCCGGCATCTCTCTATATAATCCACTCCCTCCTTGAGTTCACTTCTCTTCCCCTTCCTCCAGCCATCTTTTTATACAATCCACTCCACTTCTTCATTAAGTTCCCTCTCCCATCACTAAACTAATTTTTTCTCAGCACCTTTCTATAAAATTCACTCTGCTCTTGAATCAGTTCTCTTGCCCTCCTCTAGCTGTCAATCTCCTTTTTCTCTCACTTTCTGCTGTTATTAATTCTGGTGAGACTTGGATAAAGGCAATACATGTCTGGTGCTCTAACAAATGCACCAATTCAAACACCATGGGCAATCATCGCGATCATCTCCAGCCAATTATATAATTGTCTCCTTGTGAGCAGCATGGTCAGACAGAGGTGTGTGGGAGTCGAGCTGTCGACTATACTAGTTCAGGATCTACAGCACCAAACAAGACAAAGTGCTACGTGCACTTTGTGGCCTGGGGGATTGAAGGAACCTATGATAAGTATGGTGAGATGACTTTTTTCATCCTCCTTATTTAGGGCCCCACTGGTCAAAATATTTTTTGTAGAATAATTTTTACATACTTGCGTATTAATTCTGGAATATATATATACATGTTCTCCCTGTGCCTGCGTGGGTTTCCTCTGGGTATTCCGGTTTCCTCCCACACTCCAAAGACATGCTGGTAGGTTAATCGGATCCTGTCTAAATTGGCCCTAGTATGTATGAATGTGAGTTAGGGACCTTAGGTTGTAAGCTCTTTGAGGGTAGGGACTGATGTGAATGTACAATGTACAATTAAATAATATATATATATATATATATATATATATATATATATATATATATATATATATATATATAAAGTAACCAAATATAGGGATGGTTCACTACATGTCTGTTAAAATCCTTCACACATAGAAAATAATTATTTTCTATGCAACCAGTTCATGCACATGGTGCGAAGGAGCCCATAAAGAAAAAACTTTGCAATCACACTAGACAAATAATCTATAACTATCACAAATATAATGACTTTATGTAGAACAAAAGGCAGATAAAAAAAAAATGCTGTCAGGTAGGTTTTTATTGCAAAAGAGACTCTGTAGCGCTCTGACACCTAGGTTATCTTAATTTTACACTGAACCACTTATGTCCAACTCACATGTTTACACAATATGTCTTGAATGCCAGGATAAACTATATTGCCCTGCACTGGCCAATCAAGATGGCCAAAGAAACCAAACCTGCAAAATGACCAGTAAAGCATTTTAATGGCAGCAATGGGGAAGATATTGGTTGTCGCAGCACTCGAGGAGTTCTTTTGGCAGTTATGTATACCATAATTTTCAAATTTGCTGTGCATACTTGCACATTATGGCAAAAGTCAAACTATTACAGTGCAGATTTAGCTCCATCTTAAAAGCCATGGGAGAAGAAGATCAATGTCAGCAATGTACAGATAAGACTGGATCATATCTGATACATGCAACAACAGACCACAGAAAGCCAATCTTAAAAGCCAATTCAATAGTAACAATTTCAACACAAGGGGGTGTTTAAGAAAGCCACCACATGTGTGTGGCATCTAATGCCTTGTTTCCACCGAGCGGATCGGTTCGGGTCGGTACAGTTTGGAAGGCCTAGAATGGTCCGGCCTATTCAGGTGAGCGTTTCCACTGCAAGTCGGATTGACAGGGGCCATACGTGGGTTTAGAAAAAATGCCTAGCCTGGCGTCACACGTCCACCAATCAGTGGAATGTATCGTAGCTCCGCCCTAACTGAACCGTTCCATTTTCTATGCCCCCACATCTGAAGCAGGACCCTGAATGGAGCGGTATTGTTCGGTTGTATGGGCCGCTTTCATAATGGAAACACCCAAAATAGCGTACTGTACCGAACCGAACCGCTCAGTGAAAACGTGGCATTAGACTCCACCTAAATAAGCTACCTGACATACTTAACTGCCTTGCATTAAATGCCTTACTTAAATGGAAACTATGCATAACAGATTACCAACACTGGGCTGCCAGTTGGCTAAATTATTGATCAAATTATTTACATTTTTCAGGAACTCCAGCTAGAGGATCTTCCCAATGGAATTCCTAGTCTGTCCCCAAACCCATCTTACAGTATTACACCCCCTAAAAATTCAAGCATACCCTCAACCCCCCAGCTGCATTCACCATACTAGAAAAATATATGATAATACCAACAGCCACAGTAAAATCTCAATGATTGCAGAAGACCAAGAATCCCAGGTGGAATGATTTAGCCACACAAGTCAATGAGAGAAACAAGAAGTTGGTGGACAATTTACCTGGAATATCTAGACAAACTTTGAACCAAGAAATTTTGCAATTGTCCCTGAAGGTGTACGGCCCTAAACGTGAGTGCCGCTCAATACAGAAACCAGCTTCTACTTATTTCAGCCTGTCATATATCTCAGCAGGGTTGACACCAACCAGTGTCTCCAGGGCACAATCATGAATTGATGCTGGTCAAACCACCCTTGTGCATGAAGCCTAAAACTAGTATATTGTGCACCAAATGAGTTAACCCTTTTAAGCACTCCAGATCATTTGAAATTGTAGTTGAAAAATATGCATTCATTTTAAGAAAACAAGGTTTAAAAATGTTAAATTCCACTACAGAACACAAATAAACCAAGCAATGCACAGCAGAATGTACAGTGCATAGTCTGCTGTGCAGTTTATGCAATACAATACAGTTAGTCAATATATTTTGCTTTCCTTTTATAAATAGAGGGAAAATAATAGCTTAAATACAATATTTTACTGGCCATGAGACTGCTCATGGTTTATGGTGTATCTTATCTCCAAGTTGTCTGCAACTGTTCTATTATGCCATGTGCTTGACCTTTTAGTAAGCTGAAGATGATACAGTTATCTTCCATTTTGACATGTAACATCTATCAATCACCGTGTTTTCATGTAATTTATGCAAAGCAAATAGCAGCTTCTATGACTAGTGAACCATGGCACTAGTCTAGTGATTTGATTAAGAAAAGATATGCATGGCTTAGGTGAAAGACACGTTAAAAAAAAAAAAAAAAAAAAAATACCGATAGGGTACGACAATAAAAGTGATAATAGCTGAAATCCCCATTAAATTATACAATTAGAAATTAATTGCCCGTTTCAGTTCATTAGTGACCCTTCACCTTGTTATGAATGAACGTTAACAGTAGTTTTATTCTTTTGTACAACAGACACACAGATAAAATTATATATATATATATATATACATACACACACACACACACACATATATATATATATATATATATATATATACACACACACATACATATATATATATATATATATATATATATATATATATATATATATATATATATATATATATATATATATATATATAAAAATAATCAGCGCCACAAAAAAGCTATATGCTAAATAAAATTTGAATTACATTAAATTATATTAATATTATTATTAAAAATTAATTATCTGCAGCTGATTGATTGCTGTGTACAAATATTCCACCGCTGTGCTTCTACCACACTTTTTAGGTATAATAAGCTGTGCACACCTCCACAGGCTGTTATGCCTGCTCACCTCAACAATGAGCCAAAAAAGCTCTGAATGAAAGCTCCCTCCTTTCTGTAAACTTCAATATCAGTTCTTCTGCTCCAGCTTGTTGTATACACAACTCACAGACGAGATATTTCCCATTGGGATATGGTTTGTGTTCATGCAAATACAAATGCAAGAAACATAGTGCTCTCCATTTCAATCATTTATTCAAAATCCCCCTTAAAATATTGCACTTACAAGAATAAAAAAGGTAAAAGCACTTATCACAATGTTACAAGACGTTTGCTCGCTCACCACTCTGATGGTGTGACGTCACGGGCTCGGCTCCTCCCCTCTACACATGCATCGCCTTACAATTTGGCTCTCTCAATAGATGGGCGGGCCGCCTAGCCCGAGCCCTTACATGCGCTTTTGTCTCCACGGTAACCTCCCAAGCTTTTCATGGAAACTATGCTACATCCCACTCCAAGTGCTAAAGAGCACTGCTACCACCTCGATCCTATGGAACTTGAAACCACCCTATCCCGAGAGCGGCGCTTTGCCAGCACTGCCCCATTGATTTCAATGGGCCGTGGCGCTTTAGGAGCGGTACACCGCTCCTACAGCGCTGCAAAGATGCTGCTTGCAGGACTTTCTTTACCGTCCTGCAAGTGCACCGCTCCAGTGTGAAAGCACTCGGGCTTTCACACTGGAGAGACAGAAGAGGCTCTTTACAGGCGCTGTGCAGGTGCTATTTTTAGCACTGTAGCGCCTGTCAAGTGCCTCAGTGTAAAAGTAGCCTAAGTGAAAATGTCCCAATTGTGCCCAAAGTGTCAACATTTTGAGTGGCCACCATTATTTTCCAGCACTGCCTTAACCCTCTTGGGTATGGAGTTCACCAGAGCTTCGTAGGTTGACACTGGAGTCCTCTTCCACTCCTCCATGAAGACATCACAGAGCTGGTGGATGTTAAGAGACCTTGCACTCCTCCATCTTCCGTTTGAGGATGCCCCACCAATGCTCAATAGGGTTAAGGTCTGGAGACATGCTTGGCAATTCCATCACCTCTACCCTCAGCTTCTTTAGCAAGGCAGCAACCCCTTCGACCTCTCCGAAGGGAGGGGATCATGCTCTGCTTCAGTATGTCACAGTACATGTTGGCATTCATGTTTCCCTCAATGAACTATAGCTCCCTAGTGCCGGCAGCACTCATGCAGCCCCAGATCATGACACTCTTTGTACTCCTCACCTGGTTGCTGCCACACACGCTTGACACCATCTGAACCAAATAAGTTTATTTTGGTCTCATTAGACCACAGGACATGGTTCCAGTAATCCATGTCCTTAGTCAGCTTAGTCAGCAAACTGTTCACGGGCTTCCTTGTGCATCATCTTTAGAAGAGGCTTCCCACCCCTTCAACCACTGCAGCAATGCTGGCAGCACTGATACGTCTATTTCCCAAAAACAACCTCTGGATATGAGGCTGAGCATGTGCAACTTCTTTGGTTGACCTTGGCGAGGCCTGTTCTGAGTGGAACCTGTCCTGTTAAACTGCTGTATGGTCTTGGCCACCGTGCTGCAGCTCAATTTCAGGGTCTTGGCAATCTTCTTATAACCTAGGCCATCTTTATGTAGAGTAACAACTTTTTTTTTCCAGATCCTCAGAGAGTTCTTTGCCATGAGGTGCCATGTTGAACTTCCAGTGACCAGTATGAGAGAGAGAGCGATAACATCAAATTTAACACACCTGCTCCCTATTCACCCTTGAGATCTTGTAACACTAATGAGTCACATGACACCAGAGAGGGAAAATGGTTAATTGGGCCCAATTTGGACATTTTCACTTAGGGGTGTGCTTACTTTTGTTGCCAGCGGTTTAGACATTAATGGCTGTGTGTTGAGTTATTTTGAGGGGACAGCAAATTTACACTGTTACAGTGTCTTGCAAAAGTATTCACCCCCCTCGGCTTTTTACCTATTTTGTTACATTACAGCCTTTAGTTCAATGTTTTTTTTAATCTGAATTATATGTGATGGATCAGAACACAAACGTCTAAGTTGGTGAAATAAAATTAAAAAATTATATACATAAAACTATTTTTCAGAAATAAAAAAAAAAAAACGATAATAATTGGCATGTGCGTATGTATTCACCCCCTTTGTTATGAAGCCCATAAAAAGCTCTGGTGCAACCAATTACCTTCAGAAGTCACATAATTAGTGAAATAATGTCCACCTGTGTGCAATGTAAGTGTCACATGATCTGTCATTACATATACACATACCTTTTGAAAGGCCCCAGAGGCTGCAACACCTGAGCAAGAGGCACCACTAACCAAGCACTGCCATGAAGACCAATGAACTCTCCAAACAAGTAAGTGACAATGTTGTTGAGAAGTACAAGTCAGGGTTAGGGCATAAAAAAATATCCAAATCTTTGATGATCCCTAGGAGCACCGTCAAATCTATCATAACCAAATGGAAAGAACATGGCACAACAGCAAACCTGCCAAGAGACGGCCGCACACCTTCTAGCAGGACAATAACTCCAAACACGTTGCTAAAGCAACATTTGAGTGGTTTAAGGGGAAACATGTAAATGTGTTGGAATGGCCTAGTCAAAGCCCAGACCTCAATCTAATAGAAAATCTGTGGTCAGACTTAAAGATTGTTGTGCACAAGAGCAAACCATCCAACTTGAAGGAGCTGGAGCATTTTTGCATGGAGGAATGGGCAAAAATCCCATAAGGGTAAGATGTGGCAAGCTCATAGAGACTTATCCAAAGCGACTTGGAGCTGTGATAGCTGCAAAAGGTGGCTCTACAAAGTATTGACTTTAGGGGGGGTGAATAGTTATGCACATTTACTTTTTTCTGTTATTTTGTCCTATTTGTTGTCTGCTTCACATAAAAAAAACATCTTCAAAGTTGTGGACATGTTCTGTAAATTAAATGATGCAAATCCTCAAACAATCCATGTTAAATACTTTTCCAAGGCACTGTATACAAGTTGTACACTCACGACTTTACATTGTAGCAAAGTGTCATTTCTTCAGTGTTGTCACATGAAAAGATATAATAAAATATTTACAAAAATGTGCAAAAATGTGAGGGGTGTACTCACATTGGGCAATTAATTTTATTTACTTTCAACGATCAATTGTTAGCTGACTGGCAATTTTTTCGGGCAAAAAAAATGGAGCAAAAGCTTTTTACGGTGCATTTTCTACATCCAGCTACTGGTCAAATCAGGAAGACGACGGTGATGGGCTCCACTGGCCAACAGGTCATTCATAGATGGAAAGTTTGACATAGATGTCAATACCTATTGTTCTGAATGAGACAATAGCCAATGCATTGCTACTCTAATGCCCCGTACACACGGTCGGACATTGATTGGACATTCCGACAACAAAATCCTAGGATTTTTTCCGACGGATGTTGGCTCAAACTTGTCTTGCATACACGCGGTCACACAAAGTTGTCGGAAAATCCGATTATTCTGAACACGGTGACGTAAAACACGTAGACCGGGACTATAAACGGGACAGTAGCCAATAGCTTTCATCTCTTTATTTATTCTGAGCATGCATGCCACTTTGTGCGTCGGATTTGTGTACACACGATCGGAATTTCCAACAACGGATTTTGTTGTCGGAAAATTTTATAGCCTGCTCTCAAACTTTGTGTGTCGGAAAATCCGATGGAAAATGTCCGATGGAGCCCACACACGGTCGGAATTTCCGACAATAAGGTCCTATCACACATTTTCCGTCCGAAAATCCGACCGTGTGTACAGGACATAAGGATTACACCATAATGTAAGATATTCAGTGCGATTTTTTCCATATTTGTAGTGGGTTTCCTAAAAGGTCATTACAAGGACCTGGCATGCAATTGTCAGACGAGTCAAAAGGAAACCCTAGGATGGCAGCTAAGGGTGTGCAATTATTTCATGCCCTCAATTATATTTAATAAACCTACCATAAGAAAACACAAGAAGATGTTGAGAGACAACCAAAAATTGTTGCTTTTAAAGGTGTTCTCAAGTGCACATAGCTGTTGCTCAACACTAATCAAGCAACATTCTATAGACTAATGAGACAAACGTTATTTGGTAAGGGCCCATTAACACTATTGTGCTGTGTTAGCATGTGTTGCACCAAGGCAGCCCATCCATTTGAATGAACTGCCTAACACACTATAGCACACTAAAAATTAGTTGTATGTAACATTTCTTGTAGCCCATGCCCAGCAGCACATATTGCCACATTGTAATACAATAGTGTAAATGGCCCTAATAAATGTACACAATGCTGTGTCTGCAAAAAACTGACAGAAGGCAAGAATTTACTAAATCGGTTTTTCAACAACTGTGAAGCACAGTGGAGGCAATCAATTTCTAGTTGCATCAGGAAATTATACAGAAAAATATTAGGTTCACTGTTTCTATAATTTAAAGATATTGGATCATGAGACATACTGTAACAATGAGACAAACATGAGAGAAAATTTTCTATATTTTTCAATGGCCAAGTTAAAGTTCTGATCTCAATCCCACTGAAATGCTGCGGCATGATCCAATGTAGACCATTAACCACTTGCCACCCACCATATAGCAGAATGACGGCGGCAAAGTGGTTTCAATATCCTGACTGGGCGTCATATGACGTCTGCAGGATATTGAGCTGCTGCGCGCCCCCAGGGGCATGCATCGTGGCGATCGTTGTTGCGGGGTGTCTGTCTGACGCACACTCTTTGTTGTGGGGTGTCTCTCTGACGGAGACTCTTTACCACGTGATCAGCCATGTCCAATCATGGCTGATCACGATGTAAATAGGAAGAGCCGGTGATCGGCTTTTCCTCACTCGCGTCTGCCGATCGGCTGCTCTCCTGACAGGGGGGGTCTGTGCTGATTGTTTATCAGCACAGCCCCCCTCAGATCCCGCCCAGAACCACCAGGGAAGCTGCCCAGGACCACCAGGGAAGCCATCCACACTGGACCACCAGGTATGCCCCCTAGACCCCCAGGGAAATACTAATCTGTGCCCAGGCAGCTGCCAATCAGTGCCCACTCACAATGCCTACCACTGCCAGTGCCACCAGGGATGCCTATCAGTGCCCATGAGTGCCACGTATCAGTGCCCAGTGTCGCCTATCAGTGCCCACCAGTGCCACCCATGAGTGCCCATCAGTGCCACCTATCAATGCCCATCAGTGCTGCATATCAGTGCAAGCCAATCAGTGCCGCCTACCAGTGCCGCATATCAGTGCCTATCGTCAGTGCCCGTCAGTGGCCGCTCATTGGTGCCACATCATCGGTGCCACCTTATCAGTGCCTGTCAGTGCCGCCTTATTAGTGCCCATCAGTGAAAGAGAAAACTTACTTATTTACAAAAAATTTTAACAGAAACAAAAGCAAAACTTTTATTTTTTTCAAAATGTTCAGTCTTTTTTTATTTGTTTAGCAAAAAATAAAAACCGCAGAGGTGATCAAATACCACCAAAAGAAATCTCTATTTGTGGGAACAAAATGATAAAAATTTAGTTTGGGTAGTGTTGTATGACTGCGCAATTGCCATTCAAACTGCGACAGAACTGAAAGCTGAAAATTGGTCTGGGCAGGAAGGTGTATAAGTGCCCTGTATTGAAGTGGTTAAACAAGACATTCCAGAACAGGCGTGAACTGAAGCAAACCTTGTCAAGGGAATAGGCCAAATGACACCCTGTAAGGTTCCCAAACAGTTTCCATCATTGCAATTCATGGTTTAAACAAATATGTTCAATAAATATTACAATGTAAAATGCTGTGTTGCCAGTTTGCTAAATAATACTATCTTCTTTATTATGACTGGGATGAAGATCAGATTACATATTAGGAGCTTTTCAAGAAGAGATACAGAAAATTCATGAAGGTTTATGCTTCTCACACCAGTCTAATCACAGAATTCAGGCAGACAGAACTTCTGGTTAAGACCCCTTTCACACGAGCCGCAGCCGCGTTAGCGCTAAAGCGCCACTCATTTTATCGGCACTTTACCGCTACTTAAGCGGTGCTTTTAACCCCGAAGAAGGGGTGAAAAGCTCGGGCATTGCAGCGCTTCGGAAGCGCTGTCCATTCATTCCAACAGGGAGGGCGTTTGGGAGCATTAAATACAGCGCTTCAACTGCCCCAAAGATGCTGCGTGCAAGGACTTTTCGGAACTTCCCGCAAGCGCACCGCCCCAGTGTGAAAAGTCACACTTAAATGAATGGGAGGTGGTTTTCAGGTGCTTAGCAGAGGCTATTGCCAGCGCTAAAGCGCCTAAAAACCACCCCAGTGTGAAGGGGGTCTTAGTCTCATGAAATGATCTTCCTTGCTTTCACCCTAGAGGTGCTGTGTTGTCACATAATGGCCCAGTAAATGTTTCCCAAGGATTAATAAATCTGCTTTTAGATTTAATAAAAAGTGATACGCATAATTACTCGGTACATGAGGGTAAATAAGCAGCTATTATGACAAATATTTGTGTTCCATCCAATAAAAAAGATAAATAGAATTCGGAAAAAAATCTACACAATACTAAATATATTTACAATGGAAGCCTGCTTAGCCACTGGCTGTAATGTACTTATTTATACTGCACCAGCAGATGCAACAGATTTTTTTTTTCTTCTTTTGACTACTTCACATTTCCATTGAATCAAGAATGTAAATTAAGACAAAATGATTCGTTTTCAATTTCATGCTGAAGTAGCTCAAGTTAGTGAATGTAATTTCTCCTAACAAGAAAAATTTATCACCGTACAGCTCATTCAGTAAGCATTTGTTCTCAATAGCAACATGCATTTACACGAACGAAATAATATAAAGGGGGATAGAAAAGCAAGAACCTTTTGATAGATTTATTCAAGCTGAAATCAACAACAATAAAATAAGATGCTTTGAGAACTGGCTAGCCATTGCTTTTCAAGTACATTCAGGCTTTACTACAGATAGGAAGGCATTTCAAAATGAAAATCTTATCCCGCAATATCACTGTGCATGCCACGGTTTATTTATTTAAACTTGTGTTTGTTAAACCAGTAGTACATTAGCTGCAAACAATTGTGTATAAAGCACTTGCATAATCAACATTGAGCTCTCAACATTTTTTGATTTCACTTTGGACCTGTACAGGGAACATTCTAACACACAAAGAAAAGATCTATAGCCTGTTCACGGTTTTGAATATTACAGAAGTCCTTGCATGAAAAAAAAATCCAACATTCCAACCTACATTGCTCCTTTAAATATGTCAAGCATGGTAAAGAACCTGGCTTCACAAATGGCATTTTGGTGATTGTAAGTAAAGATTGCAATAGCACTGAAATGGTAAGACAAATCAAACGTCCTAGTTGCCTGGATAAGTAAGGCGTGATGTTGACAACCTTCTAGCTAACCAGCTACACTTTTTAGGGTCCTTTCCAGTCGACTTTCCAATCTGGTCTGCCTGTTCATTTTTCAGGTGGTCTTGATCAAAAACTCCATGCAGCTGCATGGGCAGGCAGATGAGGATATTTCATGGTTTACATTAGTTTACTTCTGCATCTGTCCCCATATAAAATTTAAAAAAATGGAAAAGGGCTGCGCCCTAATCAATTTTTCCAAACCTAAACACGATAGATTAGACATGGCCTTATGTAACAGCCACAAGTCCATTTTTATCCTGCCGTCCAAAGATCGAACACGGGTCTGGAAAGGTGCGCTGTCAACATGTCAAAAAAAAATGGGTACAGATGTCACAAAAGTGGTATTTGTTCTGTTCTGCTTCAATTCAGCAGGGGATCTGTTCACACATTCCCTGCTGAATGGACCAGACATGGCCTGTTTGAAAGGACTCTTCGGTTTCTTGCAGTCTCATAAACAGAGGAGCAGTCTTAGTTTTGATGTCAAATTTTGATTTAGTTTTATTCATAGTCTTTTGACTAAAATGGCATTTTAGTTTTAGTCGTATATTAGTTGACTAAAATCTCTAGTACATTTTAGTCGACTAAAACATCCAGTACATTTTAGTCGACTAAAATCTTCAGTACATTTTAGTCGACTAAAATCTAATGGATTTAGTTAAAATTGTAATGCATTATTTAAACATTTCTCTAGAATTGCCAAACTCATTAGATACTCCCGGAGTATAAATCTAATAATATTTATGGTATTAAGGTTTGAACATGCACTACAGAGACAGATTTAGCCGTTGTGATATATAACGTCTTCATAAATCAAACCAAGTTTCATAACCAAACAAAAATATTGCTTTTTGACAAACAGAAGTGCAACTTTAAAATATAAAAAAAAACTCTATTGGCTGTAATGCTATTCGTTTTAGTCATAGTCCTTTGACTAAAATGTAATTTAAGTTTTAGTCATATATTAGTCTTTTGACTAAAATGCCATTTTAGTTTTGGTTATCTGAATTGTTGTAGTTTTAGTCGTATTTTAGTTGACTAAAATAATGTTAATTTAGTCTATGAAAATATTTTCGGAAAAAAAATTAACACTGCAGAACAGAAAGAGCAGAATCCTGTGAAAGAAGATGAAGTCTCCAAAACATGCAGTAGGATCTGTCTCCAACTAATTAAATTGAAAAAACAAAATATATGACTTTAGTTGCAATGTTACAGTTAGCATAAGTTAACTAAGGCCCCTTTCACACTGGGGCGGTAGGGGGCGTAGGCGGTAAAACAGCGCTATTTTTAGCGATGTTTTACCGCGGTATTCGGCCGCTAGCGGTGCGGTTTTAACCCCCCGCTGGCGGCCGAAAAAGGGTTAAAACCACTCGTATAGCGCGGCAATAGCCGCGGTATTACCGCGGTATAGCCGCGCTGTCCCATTGATTTCAATGGGCAGGAGCGGTTTAGGAGCGGTGAATTCACCGCTCCTTCACCGCTCCAAAGATGCGGCTTGCAGGAGATTTTTTCTTCTCCTGCCAGCGCACCGCTTCAGTGTGAAAGCCCTCGGGCTTTCACACTGAACAAACAGCGGAGGCTGTTTAGGGGCGGTTTGCAGGCGCTATTTTTAGCGCAATAACGCCTGCAAACCGCCCCATTGTGAAAGGGGCCTTATTGAGGTTCATTTACTACAGCAGTGAAGAATGTGCATAAATAAAGTGCAGTTGTGTTCACTGAAATTATCCACTCATGTCAAAGGCAAAATTTTAAATGTCAATGTCAACTCTTCTGAACACCTTTATTTACCACTAATGGCATAACATACAGGATGTCCATGCCCAGAAATAAAACAATTAGTTAACTGCCAGACTAGATACACAATATACGTTATATCCTGCATGATTTGCAAAAAAAAAAAATACCTTGGACAACCAGAAGGTTGTGTGATCATATGAGGGACCATGTATTTAATATAAAGACATTCAAAGAATCCAACGTAGGGAAACATTTTATAGTTCACCATTGATCAATTCCTGAATCTCTAGGATCCAAATCATAGAATGAGTAGACAAAACGACAAAAAGCAGTGATCGGTTTTCTCTATTGAGGAAAAAGAGAGGTATATTGGATTTTCAAGTTGGATACCCGCATACATAGAGAAATAATTTTTGAATGGGATCTAACACACTACTATGAATGATATCTGGATTGGTAGTGAAATATCTTTGGACTTTTCATCGAGTCGTTCTCATGCTTTTCTCCTTTTTCCTCTTCTCTCTTCTACACTAGACTAAAAGATTAAAAGTTGTTTTAAATGTCTTGGCATGGGTCTTTTGGGTCTCCTCACAGTGGTTTGGCTAATATTTATAATATGAAGTGAAAAAAAATGTCTCTCTCATTTTTTTCTAACTTATCTCATACTGTTTCATTATTTACTTATGCATGATATCCTACCCTATTTTTTCTATCTATGCATTACGTTTCTAGTCTTCTACTTTTATGATCTGGGTACATCATAATGTCCAATATCGTTATGGGGACTTATTCCTAATGTTAATTTTGATTCTAAGTTCTATTGATGTGGGAGAGGAAGAGAGAGGGGTGATATGTTTTAAGTATGTTTTTTGTATGGATATGTTATTTGTATAAAAATGTAAAATTAATGTATAAGTAGTATCTTGATACCACATAATTGAAGAAGTGGTATCGTTTTAAAGTGGAAGTAAACCCATCCATAAAACATTTCATTCTGGCATGTGCCCCTCCCTCTCGGCAATCTTCTGGGACACGTCACAAGTCCCAGAAGATTGTCTGTCCACTCGGGGAGCGCAGCGAGACTCACGCATGCACAGTGCACATCCAGCGGAGAAGCCGCAAGCTGTCAAGGCCGGATGCCCACAGTTTCAATGGAGGCACTGCAGAGGAGGGGGAGAGGAGCGAGGCTCTGTGCGGCCACATCGCTGGACCGTGGGACGGGTGAGTGTCTGTTTTAAAAAAGTCAGGAGCAACACTTTTTGTAGCTGCTGACTTTAATTAAACAAATAAAAGCCTGGAACTCGGCTTAAAGAAGCCAAAGCAGCTCCTAATAGTGCTTGGTATATAAGTCACTCCCCCTCCCTGGCAACCCTTATCCCTATAGTAAACCTATAATGGTGAAATGCATCAAGGAGAGGTGGTCTCTAGGCAGGGACATCCTGTATGGGAGGGGTCTCAAACTGGTGGCCCTCCAGCTGTTGCGAAACAACAAGTCCCATCCTGCCTCTGCCCGTGGGAGTCAGGCTTGTAACTGTCAGCCTTGCATTGCCTCATGGGACTTGTAGTTTTGCAACAGCTGGAGGGCTGCCAGTTTGAGACCCCTGCTGTATGGTGTCATACCATTAATGGTTGAACAAAGGCATTCAGAGGAGTTGACATTGGTGTGAGGCTTGTCTTATATTTGTGTCTTGGGATCATGAGCATAGGCAAGCTCCTGTACTGGCACCCGGAGTGTCCACACCGGAAGGGAGGCTTCGGTCTAGAGCAGTACTGTTCATTTTTGGAAGAAAAAATGTTTTTCTAAATATGCCAGTACCAGATTGAATATTCAAAATGTACGCAGCTTTACTTTATTAACAAGCTAAGAAAAAATTCTCTATGCTATGTCTTTTCTTATTTGTATCCTTTCTGTAAACCTCCTAAAGCTGTTATGTTTTGCCCTGTTTTATTAAACTAGAGAAACCATTACAATTAACAGGAAATAATAGCTCCCAGAACATATTGTTTTTGCTTACCCATTCTATAAATCAGTTGACAGCTGCAAAATGGCAGTTGATGGCAATACCCAGATGTCTAAGGATTTATTGTCAACACAAATGATCAACAGAGAAAAATTCTAGGTCCAATCTTGTTGTCCCTGTTAAGTGGATTATGGGGGCGGCATGTGGATTTGTGAAATCCATGGACAAGAAGAAATAAAATGATGAATATGAAACCAGGATCACCATGAAATAAATATTATTATTCCTATCCAAGCTATCAGTTGTATGGTTATGTGTTAAGTGTTAATGCTGTCACCCTGACTTGTATATGACTTTGAAAGCCATATAAATATGTTTAGGGTGCAACAAAGACAGTATGGGCTATAAAATTAAATGCATGCTACTAAATATACCCCTTTTTTGTGTGTATGTATCCATTAATACTAAGATGCATTGTTCATACTACTGTGGCTGCAATGGGATCCAATTTTCACTGTGATTATGTAGTATGACTTGGTTGCATCTTTGATGCAATTTTGATGCGATTTTCTTGCCTCTGCATTTTAGGTTCTGCCAATGATAAGCATATTAGCTGTGCTAATTTAAAATGCATCCTTTTCTTTTTTACTTCATGTGTTGTGTGTTTGTCTGCATTGTGCTGTGATTAAGAGAGGACAGTTCTGGTTTGTGTATATGAACTCCGTGCACATGAGGAAAAGCTCTTCAATAACACACATATCAATAAAACGGTGAGTACATATACTTATCCTCATTCGATATGTTTGAAGAGGTATGTGTCTGGGAGTAGGAGAGTAGGTGGGGTTAAAAAAGCACTGAAATCGCATTAAAATTACATCAAATCACATGTAGATGCATTTTTGGTACTTTTCCATTAAGTCTTTGAGGCCAAATTTGCACTGGAATTGCACCAAAATGGTAGAGGACCCTTTTCCGAAATCATGACGTACTGTGCTGCATTGATGTGAATGTGCACCAAAAACATTGTGCTTTCCATTGTCAAGAGATTTTGTGCAACTCAAGTCACATCTGAAATCGCATTAGTGAAAACCCGGAATTTTGAGCCATGTATGGCCATTCCCGGTCATGAAAAGGAATCCCTTTCTTCTTTGTGTAATTAATGGTGACGTTATTTTTTTTTCTCTGGTGATATTAATTTTTTTTATATGTTTATAAACTTCTATACCCACATGAGATGATTTAAAATGTTGTCCTGTGTTATTTAATGTTGATGCCTTCCAGTATTAACTGCTGTATTGTTGATATACTGCACCATTTAGTTCTATGCCACTGTGTTGATTCACAGCAGCAGCGTGTATAAAGCTTCCCCCATAGTATCAATAGTAGGCTTGACAAAGGGGTGGATCTGCCATGAAATACATAGCCATGCCCCCTTGTTCGTAGCATGTGGCATCATCTCCACAGCTTTGGATTGCCAGTCGCTTACTTTCGCTGTCATTTAGCTAAAGAAATCCAAGCCGGCTGCAGTACTTGGACCCGGTCGCTTCCTTGTCATACTCTGCTTAGCTCGGCAACTTCCCTGCCATATACTCTGCTGTTTTTGACCAGCTTCCATCACACCATCAGCCAAAAAATGTTATCATGGGAAGATTAAACGCAGAGACATGCACTGTTTGATATGCAGTTTTGTCATTAATGCGTGTTTTTCCTTGACTTCAATAAAACTACACATAGGGCTGGTTCAGTGTAGCATAGTGGCTGATGTGTGGCGCAATTGGTTTCCTTTTTTTAAAAACAAACTTTGTCTGTGTCACTTTGTCACACAGGCACCTAATAAAGTTCACCTGCTGGCCGCACGGTTGTGAGGCAGTGGATTGCTGCGCATTGTGCCCACACACCACACCGATACAAGTGGTGTAAATCGGGCACATAGGACACAAGGTATTTTGCCTTGTCCATGCAGTGAGACTGCACTGGAATACCACCCAATGCAGTTCCACCGCATCTGGTGTGAACCAGCCCTTAGTTGGTGGTACCTTCTCTTTCTCTGTTTGTTTCTTATACATGCACTAATGCGTCTCACCCAAGATCGTGTTCCAGTGAGGCTCCGAGGCCATGAAAAAGTGTTTTATACATCATTGGACTTTGAAGGGCCCACATCACCATTTATAGCAATTAATGGGCTAACTGGTCTTTTACAACTTTTTTTTCTGTAATATGAACAACTATAGGCTACTGTGAGCCTTGTAGGATAATGACTACCAGTATCTGATAAATACATATTAATCTTCCTAACAACAGACTCAAGGGACAAAGCAGGTTTAAACTGATACTAGGCAGCATTGAAACCCCCATGTCATTGTTTTACAACTGAAGCATTTAAACTCTGAGCCCAAATATGTCATGAAAAAGGTCATCCTATACTGATCATTTTCAATGAACAACATGCACAGCATACACGTTAGGTTACTGAATCAATGGTATATATCAAAGGACAGATGGTAATCCCAGTGGTATATACTTCTATATATATTTTGTTTATTTATATTATCTAACTGTTTCTGTTCTAAAATGCATATGACTATACAAAACTAGTCATTTTTAAAGTGGAACATTTGCCAGAAAATTAAGTCCTGCTAGATCATTTCAGGCTGGCCCCAGTAAGGCTATGTTTCCACTAGTGCGTCCCCAAAGTCGCGCGATTTTGCCGCGGTTTTTTACCGCGATTTTACCGCGACTTTTTACCGCGATTTGAAGCAATGCCTGTATCTATGGACCTCAAGTCGCATCAAAGTGGGACCAAAGTAGTGCAGGGACTACTTTGAAGTCGCTGCGACTTGAAGTCGCACAGATATGAACGGTACTCATTGGAAATCATGGGATACAATTTGTCATGCGACTTTTCAGTCCCAAGTCGCATGAAAAGTCGCACTAGTGGAAACATAGCCTAATACACTGTCAAACCCTGCTCTGCACATGCTAAGTTGCCCTAACTGTGCCAATAATGTAGAGGCCGATCTGCTCACAGCCTAATGATTTACTGCTGCTCAGGGGCTCTGGGCTTCAGGAAAATGGCGGTCTCCAGCAAGAATTACCAGGAGCAATGCTGAAGGCAATTTACAGCATACACTAATTTTTAGTAGCATAATTATTAATGTGGAATGTGTGTTCCTTGCTAAAGAACATTATTTTTGATCAAATTGTTATGGGTAAAGTTCCTCTTTAAGGAGGTACTTTCTACTTCCTTGCCTTCCTTACGTATGAATAAAGATCTTGCTCCCAAGCTAAAGCCCAGGCAGAATATCACATTGTATCTGCCTATCAGAAGTGTATTGGGTATATCACATCATTAGAAACAGCAGAGAGTAAGAATTTCTCTGGCAGTGGTACATTATTTATTGTTGTCTGTCCCCAGAGAGGAGATTTGCCCCTCTATTTGTACTAATGATCATTGTCACTAATTAACAACTTCAGCCCCAGAAGAATTTACCCCCTTCCTGACCAGAGCACTTTCTGCGATTCGGCACTGCGTCGCTTTAACTGACAATTGTGCGGTCGTGCAACATTGTACCCAAACAAAATTGACGTCCTTTTTTTCCCATAAATAGAGCTTTTGGTGGTATTTGATCGCCTCTGCGGTTTTTATTTTTTGCGCTATGAACAAAAAAAACGACAATTTTGCAAAAAAAACGCATTATTTTTTACTTTTTGCTATAATAAATATCCCCCAAAAATATATAAAAAAAACTATTTTTTTCCTCAGCTTAGGCAAATATGTATTCTTCTACATATTTTTGGTAAAAAAAAAAATAATATAAAAAATAAATCGCAATAAGCGTATATTGATTGGTTTTCGCAAAAGTTATAACGTCTACAAAATAGGTGATAGATTTATAGCATTTTTATTTATTTTATTTTTTTACTAGTAATGGCGGCGATCTGCAATTTTTATCATGACTGCAACATTATGGCAGACACATCGGACAATTTTGACACATTTTTGGAACCATTGGCATTAATACAGTGCAATTAAAAATGCATGGGTTACTGTAAAAATGTCACTGGCAGTGAAGGGGTTAACACTAGGGGGCGGTGAAGGGGTTAACTGTGTTCCCTGGGAGGTGATTCTAACTGGAGGGGGAGCGACTACAGGAAGTGACAGATCGTGGTTCCTAGCCAATAGGAACACACGAACTCTCACTCCTGTCAGAAGAGAACAGGGAAGTGTGTGTTTACACACACTCGTCCCTGTTCTGTGTCTCCTGGTCACAATCGCTCGTGGCCGACAGTCATCTACTTCAATGGATCAAAAAAGTGTATTGAAAAATGCAAAATGCACCTGGAATATGCTAACTGCAACCTGCATAGGTGTGGACTAGGCCTTAGGCCTGGTTCACATCTGAAGGATACCGTTATGCCCTGTACACACGATAGGATTTTCCGATGGAAAATGTGTGATAGGACCTTGTTGTCGGAAAGTGTGTAGTTTCAATCACACATTTTCCATAGGAATTTCCGACACACAAAGTTTGAGAGCAGGCTATAAAATTTTCCGACAACAAAATCCGATCGGTTAAATTCCGACCGTGTGTACACAAATCCATTGCACAAAGTGCAACGTATGCTCATAATAAATTAAGAGACAAAAGCTATTGGCTACTGCCCCGTTTATAGTACCGACGTACGTGCTTTACGTCACCGCGTAGAGAATGATCGGATTTTCCGACAACTTTGTGTGACCGTGTGTATGCAAGACAAGTTTGAGCCAACATCCGTCGGAAAAAATTTATGGATTTTGTTGTCGGAATGTCCGATGAATGTCTGATCGTGTGTACAGGGCATTGATGTGATTACCCGGTGCATTTTGCGTTTTTTCACTTGTTCACAAATTTTTTTTTTCGTTATTTTATTTAGCATTTGTAATTTTTAAAAGGGGTCTGTTGTCATGCAGGAGAAACCAGCAAAAATGTGGCAAAATGCTTAAAAAAAGGCAAGCACTACATTTTTGATGCCTTTCCTTGAAGTCTATGGAACCAAGAACGCAACATGCTGCAGGAAAAAAAAAGTCCCTGACGCTTTCCAGAAAACACACCAGTGGAAACTGCAGAGATGTGAACGTGACCCATAGGAAATCATGTTTAATGGATTGTAGTACGTTTCTGAAAACACTAAAAATCGCAGAGGGGTGAACCAGGTCTTAGAGGGGAATGGCCACACTTTAGGAAATGTCCTTTAACTTCCTCTTAAGCTGCTGGGACAGGAAGTGAAGAGAGATTTCCTCTATGGTACACAAACAACAAAAACAAAATAACCGGCCTGGGGTTTTTATCTTTCCCTACTCCATTTGAAACTAAAAAAAGTTTTGGCTATACATACACTTTAATATGTAGTAATACCAAACTGACTAGAAAATAAAAAATATACAAAACAACTACACATTTTAAGGAGATTCTCTTCCTTAGAGTTCCACCCGGACAAGCACAAGCTCTTCTGCATCAACAGTGTCCCAGAAACTTGTCAAGTCTTTATGAATTAAGGAAAGATAAATTGCAAATCATAAGTTGCCATCATACGCCACAGTCGATTGGGAGTCTATTTGATCTTTTCCCCTTTCACTCTTGCAAAAAAAAAAAACTTTTACATAAATATCCTGTTCATAACTGTGTAATTGCAGGTAGACAAAAAGCTAAATACACAGCTGAAATACACAAATGTGAATTGTCTTCTCTGCCTAGTAACCTATTCTAATTTCTAAAATTTCTAATTCTGTTTAGTTGCTCTTATGATCCAAACACCCTGCTAGACAACACAGCTAGGTCCCTGACCTCTTATCTACAGCAGTTAAATATAATTTGGTCATAGCTGCTGACTGGACAGTAACTGAGCAGCAGCACACTGATGAGATCACACTACTCACTCTTTGTGTCAACAAGTAAATACTGACAAAGCGCACTTTGCAGTACAGAACAATTGTCTTACATTAGTGCCCCTGCTTCTCTATATCTGATTTGTCACAATCAGGGAATAACAAATGCAAATATTGAGACATTCATTTTATATGCATTTAATTACAAAAAAAAAAACTGACAGGGATCAGGCTGTACATACAATTTAAAACAGCCAAGCATTTGGCATATATCTTTATAAACTGTATAGCAGTATGCATAGTTTGCACATTGTCTAATCAAAAAAATAAAAATAAAAATCTGCTGTATTCTAGGTTGTATGATTTAATTCAGCAATATAAAGTTTTACAACAAAATGATTGCTGCATTTGTAATAGCAAAGTAAATGTCAAATGATGTCATTTGTTGGATTATTATTGTACATTTTACAGGAGAGGACACACAGATTTCAATCCAAAACAGCTATGTAATTTCTGTGGCTTTAACATTCTGTGTTCTATAGCATTACATTTAACTTTACAAGGCAAGATTCATTTTAGTGTGTTATTTAATCGAAACTGCAGTTAAACAAATATACTTTAGCAATGCACAAAAAAAAGATTATCTACGGTTGGATGATAGTTAATGATGACTACACTAATGCTTTGCCAAGTACAATTTGCCATATGAATGCCTTATGTAAAAATTGTAGTCTTAGACAAAGTTATAACATCATAAATTTATTTTCAAATAGCACAAACTAATCTACATTTTTATTGTTGTGGTAGCAAAAGAGATGGTGAAAAGTCTTGATTCTTGGACAGATGGCCAACTCTTCACTGCATACTAATTTAAACTCAAGCCAAGTCTAAGGTTATTCCCTGCTTAGCCATACAGCCAGCAATATCTATGCGAGGATAAAAATGCCAATCTTTTAAGCAAATGTTTAGCAGAAGCTCACAAGCCTAAAGCACTGCTTGTTTTTAAACAAAAACCATAGAGCTGCAAAGACATGTTTACCACTATTAAGCAAATTTTATATTTTGAGATGTAGAAAATGGTCTACTTTCCAACTTTTTTTTTTTTTTAAATCAAGACAACCTAAATCAGTACACAAGTATGCAGCCAAGTGAAGAAAAAAAAAATCCTGATCCAAATTCTTGTTCTGTATCAATTTTTCAACAAATACTTAATATATACTGTAGTTAAACCTATTTTTTTCTGCTTTTTGTGTGCTATTGGGGGATTTCTATTAGCTTTCTGTGCCCACAACACTGAAAGAACTGGGAGGGCGATCACCTCTTAGACAGTTAGTGGTCATCTGGACAAATGTCCCCATTGGAAGATTTCCTTTTACATCCGGTTCCAGAGGAAGCTGTAAAATGTTGGATTTTTGTATAATTAGGTCCAGGTGACAATGGCGTTCTGAGACCAATTAGGTAAATGTCTCCAATAGGGTCACAGGCAGAAAAAAAAAAAACTAAAAGGGTTTTCAACAATTTCCCAAGCTATTCAAAGAAAGTTTTTCAAGAAAAAAAAAAAAAATTGTTATATACATACTTAATACTGTGTTTTGTGCTTTTTCAAAACTTGGTGCTTAGTTATAGAGGCAACCGCAAGGCATATTAATGCCAACCTGTACGCACAGCCCTGGTGCTCAACACATGACTTTGCTTTCCTAACCCAGTTGCTTGCTTGGGCCAGTGAGGTAAAATATTCTTTACACTGGTTTCCAATAATGGATTGTTTTACTTATTTTGCACAGTTTTTCTGTGATGTCCATCACCATTCTCTTTTTATGTTCTTTTTTCTCCCACTGTTCTCTTTAAATGATCCATGCTGAGAGAAATATCAAATCTTATTTAATAGCAGTGATCTCTAGCAGTCTCATGTAACTTGCCATGTCACGTGTTTCTCCAGTTCTGAAGCATGTCACCAATCTCTGACAACTTCT
Organism: Lithobates clamitans; assembly: GCA_037952925.1. Lineage (NCBI taxonomy): Eukaryota > Metazoa > Chordata > Amphibia > Anura > Ranidae > Lithobates > Lithobates clamitans. The sequence goes on along the minus strand of JBBGZY010000758.1, from coordinate 168,677 downwards.
ATATTGTGTTCAGTCTCAGACCATCTCTTGTAGCATGCTTATAGCCTATGTCCATCTCTTGCTGCATGTCTGCACTGTCTGCCCATTTATTTGCAGCATGTCTGTAGTCTCTCACCATCTCAGCAGTCTCCAATAGCTTTCTGTAGCATTACATAATGCTGAATAATAGGAGTGCGCCTTTAACAATGTTTGGGGCTGCACTTGAGGCCCCCTATATCAAGTAAGTTGACCATCATTAAAGTACAGAGTCAGATACACAGAAGCACCAAGTTCCCGCAGTGTTCTGATCATATTATAGCATATAATTCTGCTGCCATAGCTGATATTTTTTCACTGAAAACAAAAAGGGAATAACAACTAATACAACCAAAGGCAAAAGATCTGCGCAAGCATTTGCAGGGGAACCAAAAAATCTAAGATACATTTTCATACATACATATATTTTAAATACGTATATTAAAAATATATTTAAAATTAATTGGGGCATTCTGTATAATTTGCCTTCTGAAATATAAATTGCCTCCTAAAGTCATCAAGGTAAAACCATCCTTTCCTACTTATCTTGCCTTCCACTTGCATGCCAAGAACTACCTGAGTTTCTAGTTCTCTTTTGTAAAGAAAGTTCACTAGGCAATGTCTGTCAGATGAACCATCAATGTCAATGAACCTACAAGCAGCCTGTGGTTTCTCTAAATAACACTCAATTTGTTTTGTTTTATTTATGATAAGCTCATGTGCTGCAATGCTGTTTTAGGCAGTGACATGAGAATCTAGCCTGGAATTCCAAAAGGACGACACCCGCTGGTAGCAAGCACATAAATGCTCCATCTTTCCTTGGCCAATTTATCACTGCCAAGTTCTTCTTGTTGGCCTTTGTGGAAACCATCTGTATCAATCTTGGCCTTTATCAGCAGGACAACTACCAATCTTCCTTATCAGAAAAATAGTTGAGGCACCATGGGTGTTCAGAAATTGAGCCCACACATTGTGACAAGGTTCAAAATAAAGTGGGTGTTGTATAAATTGGAGGTGTTATTCACATAACTAATCACATAGCAACTGCTCTGAAGCACAGGTTAAACATTGTGTAATAACATGACAAGTTACTAACAACTGCAGTTCTAATACTTCTTTCCAGCATTTTCTATATATTTGCATCCACAAGGTTACCAAAGCCTTGCAGAAATTACAGTAACCATTGCGTGCATTATTTTGAGAAATAAGAAAATTAAAAACACAATAAAATGCCATGATAAGAAGGAATTGATGAATAACGTAGCATTGAAAAGCCAGAACAAACCAGGGGCCACAAGCATTGTTTGTGAACAATAAAAAAAAGGTGTAAGATAAACCATACATACACACTTGTCACATTAATGTCTTTGTCTTAGCTGTAAGGAAGTGATGGAAGAACTGTCTGTTTTTTATTGGTATTAGTCACGGGGGTTTCCCTCAGTTTCCTCTTTCAGTGACAAGCTATCATACATTGAATTACAAGGTGTCCCTAGGATAACAAGTGGGGGGGAATCTTCTCCACAGTGACAGATACCATAATAGGAAGCTGAAAGCAGTTTGGACCCTTCTCCATGAGGTTTCAATTGCCATTTGTGTTGTTAAAGATATATAAAGTGTAGCAAAAATCTCCCAAATGAAAAAACGGACAAAAAAGCCAGTTCAAACCCTTCTACACTCTACGCTGGATGCTCATAACAACATGGCAACTAGCACTATCAATATAGGTCAGTGATCACCACCTCTACATCTTCAAAGTACAGGATTCCTTTGAAAATGCATTGGACTGCCTTTGAAATGTATATAATTATTTTCTAACCCCTTCGAGACCAGCATCAAAAAACCTTAAAGGAGAAGTGCGGAAGTTGTAAGAAAAAAATAAACATACTTACTTTACCTACTCACTGCAGCATCACTAAGCGTGGCTTACGCATTGGCTCTGAGCTAGTGAACTGAGCGATCAAGTAACCTCGGGTCTGCTCTGAGCACAGAGTGGTGACTGTCAGCTCTGCCCCTCCAGCACTCTTTGGTGCACCAGGCTAGGGAGGGGCATGAGTGGCACACTGAGAGGCTGAGCTATATGCTTGAAAGGCAGATGGGTTGATCCTGGCATTATTGTCAGGATCCCTCCAGAGTCTGGAGTGGTTCTGTGACCCAGTGGGTACACTCCTGTGACCCACAACAGCACAAATAGGTACACTCCTGTGACCCACAAGAGAAGTATGACCCCAAAAAAGTTGTAAACCCTTACATATACCCAGCAAAGTGACTAGCCTCAAGTAATACACAGAGACAAATCCTCCTACATAGGTTGTACCTGTTTATCTGCTGACTTCTCTTCTGTACATCCATTTAAGAACCAGAATTTATAAAGCGTGTCTGAACTGTCAGAAAACAGGGGGCGGAGAGCTGAAATTACAAACTGTGAGGAGTGCTCTGAGAGCTAATTGAATGGAAGGGAAGGGAAAGGAAAGGAAGGGAAGTGACCCCCCCCCCTCTTCACACAGCACACAGGAACAGAGATGAGTCTGTCAATCAACTGGCGATCCCTCCCCTGTCACCTTTTTTCTCTTGGTGTCAAGAAAACTTGTCAGAAGTGACCCATGCTGATAGCAGAGGAATGGAGCAGCAGACAGAAATGACACTTAGTGCTCTTAATTGAGACAAGTACACACTATAGAGGGATCTGTTTTGTTCATATTTCATGAATGATGTTTATAACCACTTTTACGCCCAGGCCTAAATTTGCAACTTTGACATATGTTAGTATAACTGTACATATGATCACAACTACTTTGGACAAATATTGTTTAAATTTTAAACTTATTTTGGTGTGCCGTTACTGTGACCCACCATCAAAAAGCTGCAACATTCTCCTACTCCTGACAATCACAGAGGTACCACACATATATTAATATTATTTGTTCTTTGTACCCATAGCAGAGCCAAGAAACAATAGTATACCTTTTGTACTACCTAACCACACTGACACTAAATATAACTTTTTTTTTTACTTAAAACACACTGACCCCAACACTGCCACTAACTGACATTGACACTTGCACTCACTAAACTAGATCAAGCCCTGAACTGGTTAATCTCCGTTTTGTTTTTTCCAACAGACATTTGCCGCTTATAAAATATCTAGCTCTGGCCAATGTGAGTTTTCTCTAGTACAGAGGAATGACTGAGTGGAGTCTTCCATAGCTACAGACAGACTAATCAATCCTGCTCCTGAATTTAAAGTGACAAAATGTAGGAAAGATAATTCTCAAAACTGAGAAACCTTTGAACTATTAAACAGGTAGCCATATATTTAAAGAGATGGTGTGGTTTTGTTTCTTGCTGCTTATCCAGACTACATTAAATATACACTGATGTAAGTGTGCTCATTTTATGAACACGTGTTAACCACTTGCTTACTAAGCACTTAAACCCCCCTCCCATCCAGACCAATTTTCAGCGCTGACGCACTTTGAATGACAATTGCGCGGTCATACAACACTGTACCCAAATGAAATTTTTATCATTTTTTTCCCCACAAATAGAGCTTTCTTTTGGTGGTATTTGATTTTGATTTTTTTTGTTAAAAAATGTAAAAAGACCAAATTTAAAAAAATGTTTTTTTTTTTTTTTTATATTTTGTTATAAAATTTTAAATAAGGTAATTTTTCTCCTTCATTGATGTAGGCTGATGAGGCGGCACTGATGGGCACCGATAGTTGGCACTGATGGGTGGCAATAATGGGCAATGATCGGTTACACTGATAGGCAGCACTGCTAGGTGGCACTGATTGGCACCACTGGTGGGCATTGATAGGTGGCACTTGTGGGCATTGATTGGTGGCACTTGTAGGCATTGATAGGTGGCACTGGTGGGCACTGTCAGGTGGCAATGGCAGGGGGTACTGGTGGCACAATTGAGGCAGAATTGCCTCTTCCTCTTTGGGACCGATGTCCCTTGTTGATAAGCCGGTGATCAACTTTTTTTTCTCCTCGCACTGTCAGCATGAGGAGAAAAAAACGATCACAGAGCTTTTGTTTTGATCATGTGATCAGCTGTCATTGGCTGACAGCTGATCACATGGTAAGGGACCGGGACCGGCCGCTTACTCGGATCGGTGATCTCAGTGACTCGTTGATCACAGCACGCTCCACACGCGCCCTGTAGGGCGCGTGCACAGGGGAGGCCATCATATGACAGCCTCCCGGGAATTCAGGTCTGCGCTGTAGATGTCATTTGGCTATAGCGCGGATGTCAAGTGGTTAAAGAGGAAATGCTATAGTTTGAGGCCTGGTTCCCACCAGAACACACGCATTCCTGTGCGGTCCAGTTTTAAAGCTCGTTCATTTGAATGGGCTGCAAAACACACTTGTGGATAAAGTGGTGCAAGCAATACTTTTTCAGAACGCACTGCACAATGCATTTTGGTGCCCACAAGGTGCTGAATTTGAGAGATGCATTTGTGGTACCTTTAAAAATTCACTGGCAACTGTACGATCTTACAAGGGCAGCACATTCACCTGTAGTACTGGAAACACACACAGATTGCACTTTTCCCGTGACACTATTTGGTGTAAAATCTTATATGTGCTGGTTAATGTGTTCAGATTCATACATAATCCAATTATTGTAAATAAAGCGGTTATGCCACGTACACACGGTCGGAATTTCCAACAACAAATGTTCGAAGTTAGCTTGTCGTCGGAAATTCCAACTGTGTGTAGGCTCCATGGGACTTTTTTTTTTCGTAATTTCTGACTAACAAAATTTGAGAGCTGGTTCTCAAATTTTCCGACAACAAAATCTGTTCGTAAATTCCGATCGTGTGTACACAATTCTGCCGCACAAAATTCCACGCATGCTCGGAATCAAGCAGAAGAGCCGCACTGGCTATTGAACTTCATTTTTCTCGGCTCGTCGTACATGCTGTGTGTGCGTCACCGCGTTCTTGACGTTCGTCATTTCCGATAACATTTGTGCAACCGTGGGTATGCAAAACAAGTTTAAGCCAACATCTGTCGGAAATAAATCCAGGGTTTGTCGGAATGTCCGATCGTCTGTACGCGGCATTAGTGTGTCTTAATGTATTACATTTTTTTTTGGCATAGCTTGCAACTATATATGAAGATGGAGCCAGCCATATTTACTTTTTTATAATCTCTTTATCCCATCCCAAGTCTACCAGAAGCTGGTCTGTAATGGTTAGTAGCATGAGACCATCTGAACTAGACTATCTAGGCTGAGAGATTTGTAAAAGCAATTATTTTATGCATGCTAGCAACAGGTAAGCATTTTTTTTTATTATTATGATCACAATTTGGTAATGCAGTGTCAATTTTAATGATAGGTCGGCTTGAAATAGTTTTGTGTAAAATACAATATTAATTCTTACTAACAATAGTATTGTTTCTTTATTTTCTTTTCCTAGGGTTTCACATAAATGCTAACATAATACAGACATCAGATGTGCTTGGCTGCTGTACCATGTCAGCCAATTTCACGTTTAGCTCTATTCAGTTTTCTGTTCATGGATGACAGCAACTCACTGTTTTATAATTTAGGAGAACAGGAATTATAGATAAATTCCTGTTGTGAAGCAAACAATATATCTGCACACTTACAAATCAATCTGCTGTGAGGTTATAAATAGAACCCTACGACCACTTGCTTCAAGAAACTGTCATGTATTACATTAAAACACTTCAGTATTTATAGGGAATATGTTAAAAGCTATGTAACATTTATTAAATCTGAATGTCCTTCAAGTCAACATAATTTCAGACTTAAATCCTAAAATACTGATCATTCCTATTTTTTCACATAGAGGAAACCTGTTTCTGGAAATGCTAGTTGCCTGGTTTTCTTTCACTTCAATGCTTTCTTCTCTCACCGATGTTAAATAAGTATGAAGCTAGTAAAAGTGGACTGAAATCAGCACTCCCCATTTTCACACTTGTTCAGGCTCAGTAATTTAGAAGACTTTTAAACACTGACAGCCAGGCAAATAGAAATTAAAGTGGTTCTAGAGACTTTTTCCCCCTAAATTAGGAAACAGGTTATACTTGCTTTGCACAGAGCAGCCCTGAACCACTTCTGGGGTGCCTTGTTGACTCTCTGGGCTCCTCCTCTTCTGTGTCTGCCATCATAGCAAGCCACTTGCTATCGGAGCAGAAGTGTGGGCTCAATCCAGAGCAGGGCTGTGCGCATCTATTGACACAAACAGTGCAGCTCCCCCCCCCCTTCACTGAATTTTAATGACAGCAGCGGGATGGCTCACACTGTTGCTTGTCAGCGCCTATGGGAGGAGGAAGGGGGGAGAGAAGACTGCAGCCAGGCACACTGCTGGATCGATCCTGGAGTATGGTAAGTGTTTAGACATGGAGGGGGCACAGCAAGCCCTAAAACATTGCATTAAGGTAAAAAAAAAAAAAAAGGTGTAAAAATTTTTATCTTTAGAATCACTTTAATATGAAGAGTTCAGCAATAGCAGCCTACACATCTTCTACAGGTTTCTTAAAAAACTCATTCCAGATCAGAGTGTACAGTACGGTTAGACTTATTTCACACTGAGGCAGTTTTCAGGTGGTTTAGAGCTAGAAACAGCAACTGTAAAGTTCCTCAAAACTGCCTCCCATGCCGCCCAAATGTGAAAGCCCAAATGCTTTCACACTGGGGTGGTGTGCTTGCGGGACGTTAGAAAAAGTCCTGCAAATAGCATCTTTGGGGCAGTTAATGCAATGAATAGGCAGCGCTTCTGAAGTGCCACAACACGGGTGTTTTTAATGCCTTCTTTTGGGGGTTAAAAGTGCCCTGCTAGCAGCCGAAAAGCGCCACTTAAACAGCACTAAAGCACCGTTAAAACGAGTGGCACTTTAGCACTAACACACGGGTGGCCCCAGTGTGAAAGGGGCCGTTATTTTAATGCAGGCTTCGATTTATAAATACCTGGTGAATCATATCTTGCAGGGTGGTCTACATGACCGTTCAGTGTTGTCATGACCAGCTCAAAACTATGCACAGGGAGGAGAATGGTTGTCAGCATTATCACTGCTGATAACCTTTCTTCTCAATGCAATCAATGTTGACCAGGCTTGAGTCCACCTCATGGCATTTTCCACTATGCCTGGAGAGAAGAGTGGACAATGCTGAAAACTGGCAGAGTAGGGCAAAAGGTGTTTGATTAAAGTGATTCAGGGCACATTCACAGATTCCTCTTCCCAGGTCCAGCAAAGTAAATAACCCCATGGGGAGTGGGTGAGCTGCAAACATTTTGTGACCAGAGTGATGTTAATGCACAACTTCACCTTAATGATTGTTGGTTAATTCCTCTACCCCCAAATGTAGACCCCCTGGCATTATATCCCCCCCCCCCCCCCAAATAATCACAGCTTCAGTGATCCCTCTGAGTACTGTTTTCCCATAGTAATTAATTGGCTGTAGTGCATATGCTCAGTAGAGGAGTCAGCCAGGAGTTTTTCAGAGAAAAGATCACTGGATTGGGAACGACGGCTAATCTTACCCCAGGTGGGCTGAGGGAATTTAGTTTAGGGATAATTTCAATAAAGGTGAAGTTGCACTTTAAACTAATTTGTGTTGTATAATTTGTGTTGAAAATATTTGTGTAATATTTTCTAATGTTCACCTTTGGCTAGATTAAATGGTGTTCTCTGGCTGTAGTCATTCTGTGTAACATATCTACCTATAATGCCTCAAGGGGACTATAGAACAGGTGTATGACTAATCTGAGTAATCCGTGCAATGCATAGAAGTAAGGTGGTTTCTGGGTGTACATATTAAAATAAATACCACCAATTGTAACACTCCCTGGCTTGTATAATTGCAAGCACTTGAACAGATGTCTCACAACACTAACCACAGGATTTCTTTCACAGCATGGTGCCTGGTGTACACAAAAACTGAAATCAAAAGAAGGTAGAAGGTATCCACAATGTTTCAATATTAATTGTGTTTAAGTTTGGCTAAGGCTGGCCATACGCAGAGCGAATGTCTTTCCTGCAACCACGGATTGCAGGAAAGAAATTTGCTCAATCCCCCCCTAAACACAGACAGTGTTGATGCGGGAATCCCTCCTGCCGGGCCATTGTCTTCTCCCAGAGGGGGGGGGTGAGGGGGGGGGAGCCAGCCTCACTGGGAGAAGACAGTGATTATTGCTAGTGGCTACAGCAGCTGCATAAACGCAGGTAAAACCCGCCAGAACCAGCCGAGACTTGAACAGTGTATGGCCTGCCTAAGTGTATCTTTAAAATATGTTTGACTCTTTAAGTTAAAAGTATAATATACTTTTAACTTAAAGAGTCAAACCTCTTTTTATCAGTTTGTTATTGACTGCTCTATCGTTCTCTAGGACAGGTCATGTTAATGTTGGGCTGGTCAGAAAGGTGTATATAGTAATGCTACTCTGTAAGGCAGGTCATATACGATCCATTTATTTTTCATTCAACTAGCAAGAACTGATTTACCCATCCACACATTCGAAAATTTCCCCATCAGCAGAATACAATGATCAGTGTTGCCGGATATAGCTGGCAGCACTGACCGTTCAAGAAAAACCCAACAGGCTGGTTTTACACAAGTCCACTGAAAAAAATTGACTTGTGTAAAATCAGCTAGACCATACATGGATCGAAATTCAGCCAGTCCCTGTTGAACTAGCCAGATATCGATTCTTGTATGGCCTACTTAAGTTACAATATTGTTGTTTCCATTCCAATGCTAATAAATTTGACCTGAGCTTTAGCAGCAGTAGAGTCACTTTAGTCTGTGATCTAATACTTATGTATCAATATTCTTTACACAATGATAAAATAATAATAAACTGGACCTATTAACATGTATGTATCAATACTTTTCAGTATCCTTATGTTACACATTTTGGAGGTGTGAGTGTCACTTAGGGTTTGCTCACATGGGTGTACTACGGCGTACAGCCGTGCAAGGGCAGTGATTGTCCACACAGGGATGAACAGGTGTTCAGTGTATTCCCATGCAGGGACTTTCATTCATGTCAATTGGGACACAGCAATTGATAGTCAGTGGCTCACAACAGCTATGTGGGTGCATGGCCCTGCATGCAGGCTGTCAAATTGATATGAATGGGACCATCTGCACAGGGATGCATAGGTATGCTGTAATACACCAGTGTGAACACGGCCTTAGACAATGCCCAAAGAGCAATAAAACCATTAGGCCCAATTGACAAAGTTAACACAAGGATGAATTTCTTACATTTTTTCAAGGACATTTGTATTTGCCCGTATCTCCAATGGAAAAAAATTAGGCATTGTCAGCACCCTGTTGCAAACATATACAATCATTTATTAGTGCACTGTAATATTAATTAAATATGGGCTTCAGGAGTGCAGTCTTGAAGCATCTCCATTAGGACATTTCCTATCACTTCCTGTCCTGGGAGGGAGTGAGTGAAAATTCTCCCAATTTTAACCAAGGCATAATTTTTATGAAATTAATTCATCAGTAATGATGGTTTTTGGACATATCTATTGTTTCAAAATAAACATCTTGACCTCAGATCTGACAACTTTTTATGTAATACCAAAAAATGTATTTCCAAATATTAGCTTAATACTATATGGCTTAATTGGGGAAACGCAATACAAGTTATGGTGGACGTAGTGGAGTCATAGGGTACTTTTGAGTATCCTTTTAAGTGGGATGTCAGCAAACACCCAAACCCTAATGCCTTAGTTAAAACAGAGTACACTAGGAAAGGAAAACCAGACCAATGAGTGGGGAAGCCATAAAATATACAGTATATTGAAAGGGTATATGAATATTGAACCCTTGATTCACTACTTAGTGAGTTGTCAAACTGGAACAAACGTGCAAACTGTGAAGTCTGAATAGTTTGAACTGCCAATCTACAAAATTGGTACAAAATTACAGTACATGTAGCACAGTTAAAATCAGTTTTTTCAACAATATGAAAAATGTAACAGTTCTAAAACCAAAAGTTGCGCTACAGAGAATAGACATCCATTAATTACCTGAGAATTATAATTTGTTGTTATTCAGAATGGCAGGTTTGGGAAAATTTAAATTCATCCAATAACTTTAATGCTTTTAAGTAGAATATTTTAAAACAATAGAATAACATGGCAGTGAGAACCCTTGCAAGTCTACTATTCAGAGCTTCAAAATCCTATGATGTGTAAAGATTAGCATGCAGGACATCTTAAACAGTACGTAGGTGAATCATTTTAAGAAGACTTTTCGCCCTAAATGAACAGTCTGCTATATGCTGTGCCTTATTTGCTGAAGCTGAAACCTTTGAAGACATTCAAACCAGTGATCTTTTTTTAAACTGAGCTGTGAGCTATCCCTGAGCAGACATATAATTGCAGGTCATTTATTGCAGCAAAATGATACATGAAGACCTTTCATCTAGTGTCAAACATTTGGGCATTAAAATGTATATAGTTCTTAAATTGGGATCTAATTTGTTACAGTCAATTTGAAGAGGTACAAAATATAGCACCTTACTTGTTCTCTATTTTTCTCTAGCTATCAAACTGCACAGAGAAAACTTCAACTGCAACTCATAATAATTGCCCTTTAATGAATTATTCCTTTGAGCACCTGCAGTCTTAAATGAGCTTGTACATTAAGGAAGCAGGAATCATGCAGCTAAATAGAGTGAGCAAAATAAAGCAAAATCAAACAACGAGACTAGGAGAATTTTCTCGCACTCCATAAGTATGTGCTCTGTTACTTCTCAAATGACAACAGCATTAGCGTCCGACAAGCCTCACTGAACCTCTTTCAATATTCTTTTCTCCTTGATAGCAACACAGGCATTTCCCCTACAACAAATGAACAGACTGTTCTCGGATTCCACACGAAACATACCAAGTGTATTGACTGCTGTTAGGAGATGAAAGTACAAAGTGTCATGTATGTTATTAACCAACAAAATAAATCTGATGGTTGCTTAAGCTGTCTGGGTTAGGTAGGTATCTTATCTGTTTACATCTGTCTACTCTTTCTCCAGAATCATTCATAGAATCAATGTGCTGTAATCATAGATTCATGATTACTTGTGAAAGGATGCACTATGGCCTTCCTTTACTGGGCTAGGCAAATCTTCACTATGCTGCTGGCATGAATCTGGGAAAAAAAGTTACAAAGCCAAGGGAACCAATGAGGCATATAAGATACTGGTGTCAGTAAGAACCAGCAGAGCTGAACAGGAAACAACTAAAGGGAGTTTTATAGATCGTCAGACAGACTATACAATTGCCAGTGTTCTCTCCATAAAACTGATACACAATAAACGGTTTAATAAACGGTTTGATAACCTATTCTGTATTATGGAAAAAATAAACATAAATTCATCAATATTCAAATTAAAGTGGCATTTTATTTAAAGTAAAAATGAAAGTATATTTGTACCAACATATTACCAGGGTTGACTTTCCGACTTCAAGCACTCAGTCTTCATCTTTTTGACACAGAGTCTATGGATAAGGCTGGGCATAGATTTTATTTTCCCCTGAAATAGCTGGCTGCCCTGACTTCCATGGAATGGACAAGGGGGGGTGGATTGGGAAATATTCCCAACAGGGTCATGAACAACAAGTAAAATAATTTATGGGGATCAAACACATTCTTAGGACATAGTTACACTTTAAAATGTTCCATGATCCAATTCAATAAAAGGTAGACATTTTTTGAATCAGAAAATCTTGACTAGCATTAAATGTCCATCCTTCATATACTAGGATGAATGGGAATACCCTACAGCACATGCCTCAGGCACTAAAAATTGGACTGTAAGCTATACCTAATAGGAATGTGTTGTGTCTGAACATTTGGTGCAGAGCAGCTAGTTATACTATTGACGCATAAAAGAATTTCTAATATCAGTACTTTTCCCAGTGCTTGGAAACTGGGAACAGAATTGCATTACATAGGAAAATGTAAATCTAGACAGTACTGTAAACAAAAAAATGGAGCATTTATAAACAGTATCAGTACATTTATGGCACAGCTAACAAAAAAAAAAAATAATCGCTACTTCAAAACTGAAGACTTGGTTCACAACAGGCCTAAAGCAAATATCTCTATCTCACTACAAAACAAAGAGCATGTTAAAATAGTTTTCTGAATCGTCCTCTGTGCTGTTGTCCCTATAGTCCTACAAACCTCAAAAACCGCCAAAGGCTCACTGCAGTCAACAGATACACAAATACTCCCCAGCATATAAATTGCAATACAATCCAGATTGATTCTGGATAAGAGGTACTTTGATTCCATATCCATTTTATTTCCACTTTTCAGCTAATCCAATAAAACAATTGTGGAATTGAAAGCCAGGGGGGAAATGTATTACTGATTACTTTCAGGAAAACTAGATAATACAGTCTAACAAAACGCTGGTGCTTGTTATGTTCTGCCATTGATAAAATTAAGTAACATCTGTTTAATGAGAGATGCGCATTGTTTATTTATCTAGACGTGTTTTCTATTTGTTGAACAGACTGCATGTTAAAGTGTTGCTGATCTATAAAAAAAAAAAAAAGCAGAGTCAATGATTTAGAAACGTAATTAAAGCCTAAGTTTACCTTTCGGAATAAAAATAAAATGTGCACTATTTTTTTTTTTGCAAAGGAGCCTGCATATCATTGGAACCAAAATCAGTGATCAGTCCATTGCAGTTGCAATGCCACGCTGCCGCAGACTCTTCATCTCCATGTGTGTACTGATGTTTGGACTTTCAGTTAGAAAGTTGGAGGAAGGGCCAATGGATTTACAAGTGTGGTGACCATTTTACTTGCGTTTCACTGAGAACTACACGTTCGTCTGCCATGGTGGCAGATTGGACTTGCAGTTTATTCATTTAGGTGGTAGGTTGGGGGTCTCCTTGGCACCATGTTAGACTTTCAATATGGGTGTAACATGTAACATGGTCTTAAAGGTGGAGTTAGCCTTTAAACCATTGAAAACCTAGCTAAGGGACAAACAATGAAAGGCACAAAAAACTACTTTTTGACATGCTCCACATTGTGCTTGTCAGGTACACATCAAAAAGTTTTTTTTAGAAGAAGCAGTAGCAATTAGTGAGAATAATTAGATTGCCTTATTACTTACCGCAATTATCATTTTAACCACTTCCCGTCCCTTAGGCCATTCATAAATGGCCAGAAGTTGAGGTGGCTATACCAGGATCATGACTGCAGCTAAGAGTCATGATACCATATTGTTTTATTGCAGCAGCCGATTCTCTTTTAAGTAAAAGTAATCCAAGGGGCTATACAGCCTCTGAATTACTTTTACAAGCGACGGAAGGGGGTTACCCCCTACCGCCACAGCCTTTACCGGGGTCTCCTGTGCGATAGAGGAGCCTGGTAAGGATGTGACCGGAGGCATCCGTTAACTGAAATACAGCAAGAGTAAATTATGTTGTTCTTTCCACCGTGTGACATCAGAAAATCGGACGCACTGAGGATTTTGTCACTTACGGTTTCAGTCTCATGTAAACAAGCCATTACTGGCTTGTGAAAGCATCAGATCAAACTGATCTTGGTTTGATGATATGCTTTGGAGGCCAGAGAATAGATAAGGGGTTTTATAGACCTCAGATTTCTCCATAAAGAGGACCTGTCACTGCCCATGCTATTTCAAGGGATGTTGTTCATCCCTTATGATAGCAATAAAGTTTTCTTTTTAAAGTGCCTGTGTATTGTGTTTTTGGACATTAAGATTCATTAAAGTGTATTTTAAAAAGTAATACTCCTTATCCCTGTACCCCTACAATAAAAAAAGCTTTCAAACCTTGCATTGCAGGAGGGCTCAGCTGCAAGGGCAGATTTTGTCTTATTTTCAAAGTTCAGCTTTAAACATACACAAACACACACATACACACATCACTTTGCCTAAGCACCCCTGCACATATTTTGTAGCCTAGAATGCAAATAGATTTAACTAGAATTCTATGCCAATAGGACACATAACATATTCCATTGTTGATTTGCAAAATAAGTACAATTTTACAAATTACTTCCAAATTAAAAGCTGAAAATATTGTTTGCAACCAATTGCTTTTACTGTGTGTCCCTGCCTGTTGGTGCACAGGCTTTGCATTATAAAAATCCTAGCTTTGCTCTACCTCTACTATGCATGTGCACCGCTGCCCTATTTACTCTTATGGTTGGTCTGTACTCATGGTGGTCCTGGGCATCCAGAGAAGTAAAGACAAGCCATAAAAATAAATGAGAGCTTTTAATGTATTAAGATTCCATGCTTTAAATTCTCTCAAAAGTCAAAGTTTTTGCGAAGTATTATATATACTGTGTATAATTAAAGCTACACTCCACTAAAAAAAAAAAAAAAGTAGAGAAAAGACATTACTGAAAGTGTCAGCAGAGGAGTTACCGAGATCTACCGGACACCTACGTTCATAGGGGATTGCGGTATACAGACGACTCATCTGGGTATATTAGTTTGGACGTTCCTTATCAAGCAAAGGCCGTGGCTGGGCTATAGCCATCTGCATGCTTATGCTTGCCATCTGGTAAGCAAGTTTTCTAATGGGTGGTGGCACTTAAGTTTGGATCAAGCTCACCTGGGTGTTTCTTATGAACTCTGTCAATGCACACTTATTTTAAATATCTATAAGCCATTGCTGATTTGGATATATATAGCGCAGCTTCTCCTTTCTATTCTATGTTTGTGTTATCTTGCAAAAAAGCTGCTGCTGTTTGGACTTTTTAATATATAATTTTTAATCAATCATTTTTGCTATTTTTATCTAGCGCATTTTTTTTCCCTATATGCCAGTTTAAAAGTAATGTAGACAGTCTAGCTTAGCTGGCCTGCATGGTGTTCATCACATTTTGTATTGACTCACACAGCTAGTAGAGATGCTTGCTTGTGAAACATTCAGATATATTTTGAGTATTTCCCTATCCAAATACTCTCTGTGGAGTCCTTCTTTAGTGTCACAGCTGGTAATCACAGGGTTATCTGCGAATTGGCTTCACTAGTATTAGGCTGGCCATACACTATTCAATTTTCCTGTTCAACTTTCCTTTAGATTTACCAAAACCATATAATAGGAGGTCAAACCTAAACACTTTCAATTTGGATGCAATCAGGCAGGCCCTTGTACTACATAGTTGAAGGTAAATCTAAAGAAAATTGAACAGGAAAATTGTATGGTGTATGGCCAGCTTAAGTCATCATGAGGTCATTAACTGAGAAGAAAAGTGATTCCTATTAAACTAATCATGCTTTGTGCACTATTTGAATTACTCCCTACATAGGGAATATAAATATCATTTACTATTTTTATGTTTGATCTGAATATGTTGGCCAGGAGTAAGACTGAATAAACAATAAATGATCATTCAGGCCCAAATTAACAACAGTGAATCATGGAAGAAATGTAAAAATCCCAGGGTATTTTTTTTTTCATCCAAACATTTTATTGCGCAACTTGATTTCTAATCTATGCTTGTTATATAATCCAATGTTTTACTTAATACAATGCCAAGTTTATTATTCTTGAATGCTGTATTACTGTTGAATGTCTGCCTATGTCAATCAATTCTGTTTCAATAAGAGGTTTGGTTCTAACTTTACTGTAAAATACATAAATACAGAAAGATTTATTTTGATTTAAAATACTATTGCAGCACTGAAAATATATTTCCATTGTTGTCTCACTTAATTGGTATGTAAAACCCTTTATGGACAGCAAAAGCATCACTGACTGTATTCCATAGTGACTTTTTTTTTTTTTTAAATTCCGCATTTTCATATTCTAAAATACAGACACGGCATGTTACACTTCTCCAACTTCAGAATTCCAGAAGAGAGTTAAAAATGAGAAATTAAGAAAAAGAAAGAAATGGTATTGTTCACTCTTGTAAAGGGCCAGTAATGACAAGACAAATAATAATACAACTACCATGCAACAGTATCTTCATAAATATGAATACTATGGTTTTAGACAACTCTAAACTATGGCTAAGCAAATGTGAAAGCCTTTTACCAGCTAATGAAGAGCATGGAAATAATTGCTACAGACATAGCTGGAAGATTCTGTTTTTTCTATGTACATTATGCAGTCACTGATAAACGACAGCATGCATTCATTTTAACGGAGAAAAACATATGTATAGGAAATAGTGAGACGCTTAACAATTTATCTTCATGAGCTCTCACCAATCTCTATTTAATCAGTTGTACTTAATGGCAGAGACATTAACGGTTTACAAGAGGTCAGTACTGATAAATGATAATTGCTAGTGAGCTAGTGTACCTTAAGTTATTTTATGTATGTAAGATGTTATTCTATTAGGAGCAATGTTGTCGGTATAAAAGTTGGTGCATTACTAGAGAATGTCATTTTCAGATTTAATTTACAAAATTTTGGTGTGCAATAAAAAAAAAAACTGAAAGATCCAAAGAATAGTTTAAAGTGCTCTTGCAGTTTTACAGTAAACAATAAGCTCAGAAATAAAAAAAAACAAATAAAATGGAAGGCAATGCCCTTGTTTTCTTTAATTAAAACCACTTAAACTCTGTCTCCCCATTCATTTTTCTTGGTGTCTCTACACTCCATTTGGAGTATGGGTATGGATGTCCATAGGAATGAATAGTGCTTCTTGGTACAGGTGCACTCTAGGCAAAGAGCCCAGCTGGGACCGGTGCGAAGAAAAGGCTTTGCAGCACACAGCAGGGTCCCAAAATGAACATCACAGAAGCAGAACTGCAGGTAAGCCTAGGTTCACACTGAATGCGGTTTTGAAATTGTGCGAGTTAGCAGAACACGCACAATTTCATACCGGCATTTCGGTCCCACTTCAGTCAAATCGCATGTCAAATCGACCCAATGAGAATGAGGAGTGTTACTAAACCCACAACAGTAAAATCAGTCTGTATATGCAGTAAAGCATGCTTGTTATGCTCACTGTGGAACCTAAGGGGTTAACCTCCGCATTGTGTTAAAAGTTGTTTGATCCTGTCTTCCCAGATCCCCCCCCTTTTCCACTGTCACCAAGCCATCTCCTGATAAAACAGAGCCTTGGGGGTACTTTGCACATGTTCAGTTTGGTGTGAATTGCTAGAGAGATTTTTTTTTTCTTGGGAGGGTGCATGTGTTCAGCACAAGGCCAATCAGCACTGTCCAGAGGGTCAGGGGTCTTACAGACTCATAGGACAATCAGGGGGGAATGAAAACTCCTCCTACAAGCTTTAACCAGACACTGATAGAAGTCACAAGACTTCTATTTACAGCTGATGAGAAAAAGGGTTTAGCAGTTTATAGCTACTAAAACTATTGCATTTCCATGTTCTGTGTACTGTGGGAGACCAGATATAGTGAATGCAGGGTCGTTTAGATAATGAAACTTCCAATTAACACCAAAAGCTTTCCTCAGTGTACTCATTCCTCAGTGTATTTATTATAGCAAAAAGTAAAAAATATTGTTTTTGTTTCAAAATTGTCAGTCTTTTTTTGTTTATAGGGCAAAAAAAAAAAAAAATGCAGAGGTGATCAAATACCACCAAAAGAAAGATCTATTTGTGAGGAAAAAAAGGACATACATTTTGTCGCACAACCGCGCAATTGTCAGTTAAAGCAACGCAATGCGGTATCGCAAAAAATGGTCATTAAGGGGGCAAATCCTTCTGGTCCTTAAAGTGGTGTTCCGGCCGAAATTATACTTTTTAAATAAAAATACCCCTATAATACACAATAATGTATTCTAGTAAAGTCAGTCTGTAAACTAAGGTCTGTTTTGTTAGTTTATAGCAGTAGTTTGTTATTTTATAAACTTACAGCAGGCCGTGGCCATCTTAAGTGTGGGCATCTGAAGCCAGACTGTATTTCTTCCTGGATCTCATCCTTGCAGATCTAGCACATGCTCAGTGCAGCACAAGCAGTGTAATAGGTTTCAGGTCAGGTTTCCATAGCAACAGCAGTTTCAGAGGAAGTTGCCGCCCCTTCCCAGAAGGCATTGCAAACAGGAAATGATGTGATGGGCCACGGCCAGGGAGGAGGAAGTGAAAAATGAATACAGTAGATATACAGTAGGTGCTGAGAAAAAAAAATAAAAAATATCCAATTTGTTTACAGTGCACAGTTTAGTGAGGGATGCTGAAGAGTTGTAAAAGTGGGTGGAACTCCACTTTAAGTGGTTAAAGTGACCCTATACCTTCTATAAACTTGCTAAAGTTAAACTGGCGCTGTACAGAAGGTACTACGAAGTGCTAGATTTTACATGCAGCTTTACAGAACTTTCTTCAAAAATTGGATTTTTAAAGGCTAGTGTTTGCAAATGTTTGGGTATGAAATCAGTACACCAGGTAACTCTGGTCAGGCATTATTTTATTACTCTTCTACATACTTACAGTGGGGACGGAAAGTATTCAGCCCCCCTTAAATTTTTCACTCTTTGTTATAGTGCAGCCATTTGCTAAAATCATTTAAGTTCATTTTTTTTCCTCAATGTACACACAGCACCCCATATTGACAGAAAAACACAGAATTGTTGAAATTTTTGCAAATTTATTAAAAAAGAAAAACTGAAATATCACATGTTCCTAAGTATTCAGACCCTTTGCTCAGTATTTAGTAGAAGCACCCTTTTGATCTAATACAGCCATGAGTCTTTTTGGGAAAGATGCAACAAGTTTTTCACATCTGGATTTGGGGATCCTCTGCCATTCCTCCTTGCAGATCCTCTCCAGTTCTGTCAGGTTGGATGGTAAACGTTGGTGGACAGCCATTTTTAGGTCTCTCCAGAGATGCTCAATTGGGTTTAAGTCAGGGCTCTGGCTGGGTCATTCAAGAACAGTCACGGAGTTGTTGTGAAGCCACTCCTTCGTTATTTTAGCTGTGAGCTTAGGGTCATTGTCTTGTTGGGAGGTAAACCTTCAGCCCAGTCTGATCACTCTGGAGAAGGTTTTCGTCCAGGATATCCCTGTACTTGGCCGCATTCATCTTTCCCTCGATTGCAACCAGTTATCCTGTCCCTGCAGCTGAAAAACACCCCCACAGCATGATGCTTCCACCACCATGCTTCACTGTTGGGACTGTATTGGACAGGTGATGAGCAGTGCCTGGTTTTCTCTACACATACCGCTTAGAATTAAGGCCAAAAAGTTCTATCTTGGTCTCATCAGACCAGAGAATCTTATTTCTCACTATCTTGGAGTCCTCCAGGTGTTTTTTTAGCAAACTCCATGCGGGCTTTCATGTGTCTTGCACTGAGGAGAGGCTTCCGTCGGGCCACTCTGCCATAAAGCCCCAACTGGTGGAGAGCTGCAGTGATGGTTGACTTTCTACAACTTTCTCCCATCTCCCGACTGCATCTCTGGAGCTCAGCCACAGTGATCTTTGGGTTCTTCTTTACCTCTCTCACCAAGGCCAGCTCTAGGAAGGGTTCTGGTCGTCCCAAACGTCTTCCATTTAAGGATCATGGAGGCCACTGTGCTCTTAGGAACCTTAAGTGGAGCAGACATTTTTTTGTAACCTTGGCCAGATCTGTGCCTTGCCACAATTCTGGCTCTGAGCTCTTCAGGCAGTTCCTATCACCTCATGATTCTCATTTGCTCTGACATGCACTGTGAGCTGTAAGGTCTTATATATAGACAGGTGTGTGGCTTTCCTAATCAAGTCCAATCAGTATAATCAAACACAGCTGGACTTAAATAAAGGTGTAGAACCATCTCAAGGATGATCAGAAAAAATGGACAGCACCTGAGTTAAATATATGAGTGTCACAGCAAAGGGTCTGAATACTTAGGACCATGTGATATTTCAGTTTTTCTTTTTTAATAAATCTGCAAAAATGTCAACAATTCTGTGTTTTTCTGTCAAAATGGGGTGCTGTGTGTACATTAATGAGGAAAAAAATGAACTTAAATGGCTGCAATAAAACAAAGAGTGAAAAATTTAAGGTGGTCTGAATACTTTCCGTCCCCACTGTACGACTGTTAGAGACATGACAGACATTATGAACAGTGTTTTTCCGAGGGTTACAGTAAATGTAATATCTGCATCAGACTTAGATTTTATGGTCAGCAAATGGAGTTCTTGTTGGCTTATAGCTTTAAAAATGAATGTCAAAAGAAATGTGGCAAAATTGTTCACATTAAAGTGGTTGTAAATCCTTCCATATACCCAGTGAAGTGACTAGCCTCAGGCGATAAACAGAGATTAAACAAATCATCATACATAAGTTGTACCTTTTTATCTGCAGCCCTCTCTTGACTCAAGCCAAATTTCAGAACTTATACAGCTTATCTGAGCTTCCAGAAAGCAGGAGGAGGGGAGCTGAAGTTACATTCTTCAGAGCGCAGTGAGGGGCTGATTAGAAGCAATGTACACACCCCCCTTCACACAACAACAGAGCTGAGGCTATCACAGGCTGTGTGCTGGAGCGCCCTCCCCTATCACCTTTTTACCTCTTGGAGGTAAAAACCTAGGAAAAACTGACGGACTGGAATGAGGCAGCAGACAGAAGCAAAATGTATAAAGACACACTATAGAGGGATACGCTTTGTTCATATTTACTGTCAGAGGTTTAAAGCCACTTTAAGACTGTATTAGACTAAAATAATTTTTGATATGTGTCTCAACTTCAAAACATTTTGAGATGATGGGGGAAGCAATTTACAGAAGCACAAAAAAATCTCAGAACCTCCAGTCCCAGCCGATACCTCTTACGGGGAAACGCATCGGGTGGAGCAGCATTCCTTAGACGTCACCACGTATCAGCCTGTTGGCAAGATCCACGGCTGTGTTACTACTGTGAGAGTCACCACTTTTCTTGAATGTGAATGCTACATATTTTTTAATAAAATATTGTCTGAAGTACTACACTAGGACGCCTCTTCCTTCCATTATCCCATGTATCTGAGATAACCTGGAGGCAGACAGTCCATATCCAAGAAAGATCCTTTATCCAAACAGCCCGGTCCCATTGGAGAGGAGCAGTGTGCAAAGGATTTCGAGCAGAGGATTATTTGTGCTGGCTATCATTTGCATGAGCGCATCTGATCTCTATAATTTGAGATTCAACTGCTCTGGTAAGAGGCTTTGATTTTATACAAAAGAGAAAACATCGAGTGAACACCTTTATTCAACTTTATGCATCAGTTTTGAGCACATGTTGGACTTCTCTATGATCATTTAATTTATTTTCAGTTTCTACATGGACACTTATCACATTTAAATTGTTTGTAATCACTTTATTTGCACTGGAATACTGGGTAGCATGCTTATATACTTTTTACAATAAATAGAATAAGTTATTTTTCTGGCAATATAAAGAACAATTATTCTTCACTAAGGAATCTATACAATTGTCCATGTGATGCAGAACAGATGGGATACTCCTCAATTAATCCCTAGGCCATTAATCTAAGTTTCCCTTCTTTCCTTTGGCTGCTGTGCTCACTGCAGGACAGTAGTCAATTTGCCTCATAGGGAGGCCTTCGGGGTAAGTCTTTATGAGACTGCCAAAGCAGAACAACTCTTTGAGCTATACATTCCTCTGGTGGATGCACGGTTAGCCAAGTTAGGAATGCACAGCCTGAGCAAAATACAGAGAAGTAGCAAACTATAGAAAGGCTTTAAATGGTAAATTACATGCTGGCTGTATGAAATAAGAAAACTGTTGTAACTTAAATAAATACAAATATTATATTTTAGTGAATATATTAACAGATCACTATTTAAAAGAGGAAAATTAGTGTTGAGCACATAAAAGTTCAGCTGGCGGTTGACAATTTAACCTCAGAAAACTTTCAGGAATATTGGTATGAATACAGACACTGACGCTTTTCCTTTGAGCTGCTAGTACTGAGCACTATTACATAGGAGGTGGTCACATGTTGTACTATACCAGGAAGCATCTAGTATTTTCACAGATTGGGGCAACAGAAGAAGTGGCAGGTGTGTACTGGTAAGGTGAGTATCAGTAAGAGGGTGGGGCAAGGTTACAGTGTCTTTTTAAGATGGTAAAAAACTGTACAGTTTGATTTTTCCTTTGAAAAAGACCATATCCTGAATTTCATTTTTAGGCAACAGATCACAAGCCTGCTTCTGAAGCAACTTGAGTACTGAGAATGTATTTCAAATGTGTTCTTCACAAGATACTTGGTTTATTTATACTATTAATGTCTATGCCAACCTGAAATGGCAGTTTTGGAAGAAGTTCATGTGTAAAAAAAATAACATATTTGTTTACAGGTACCATACATCCAAAATGAGTATGCCTGTTTGGCAAAGACCCCTGTAGTGTAAATAATGCAATATTTTTTGGAGACATCAGCAGTAAGATTTATATGAGTATTTAGACTTTCTGACACAAGACTGTGCCCCCCCCAAATCCCATGAGTTCTAGCATCTACGGTAATTTATGAAAAATAAAGTTTACTAGAACAACCAATCATTGGTTGTACGAAAACAAAATTTCTGTCCTATGGAAACAGAAGCATGAACCCCCTCTCCCCCATGATAAATTTGTTCCATGATCAACAGCTGGCTGAAAGGACCACAGAAGAATAGCCGGTAGGTGGTTTTCAGAAAACTTTACTTGCAGTTCGGATGATAGACACCAGGGGTTGTTAGAGATGCAAAGTTTACATCTGCCTTGAAAAGACAAATAACCAATAGTGACATGATGTCCCAATGTCCACGGCTGGCCTAAATGCAGTGTTTGACATACAGATAGCCACTATAAACAAAAATAATAAAGCTTTATTGATATTAAAGAAGAAGTAGAGTAGAGTTAAAGAGTTTTGGCCCTAATTCTCTCTTGAGGATCACATGAAAACACTTCCTTCTTCACTCCTGTGACTTGTTTTCAGCAGACAGCGGGCTAAAATCTGCTGTCGTCTGATGTCACTGAGCCAGTCCAAGCTCTGGAAAGATCCAAACTTTACAGTCAGGATCCACCCAGATGCCTGGGCTGGTAGTTGGCTCAGCCAGCCACTCGCTCCACAGCCCAGTGCTCCAGTGAGCGCCGGAGGGACAGAGCAGAGAGCCGGCGACGGATAGTGCTCACTGAACACCAAGAACTGAGGGATCGGTTCCCTGGTCTTGGAGGTTGTGGGGGACAGGGGAGTATAAATGTTTTGGTTTTTTTTGCATTCCTGAACTCCTCTTTTAACCACTTAAGCCTTGGAAAGATTTGGCCCCCCTAATGACTAGGTTTTTTTTTCGATACGGCACTGCGTCGCTTTAATTGACAATTGCATGGTCGTGCGACGTAGTACCCAAACAGAATTGAAGTCCTTTTTTTCCCACAAATAGAGCCTTCTTTTGGTGGTATTTTATCACCTCTATGGTTTTTATTTTTTGCGCAAAAAAAAAAAGCAATATTTTTTACTTTTTGCTATAATAAATATCCCCCGAAAAAATATATTAAAAAAAAAAAAAAACACATTTCTTCTTCAGTTAAGGCCGATATGTATTCTTCTACATATTTTTGGTAAATAAAAATCTCAATAAGCCTATATTGATTGGTTTGCGCAAAAGTTATAGCGTCTACAAAATAGGGGATATATTTATGGCATTTTTATTATCAATTTTTTTTTAGTAGTAATGGCGGCGATCTGTGATTTTTATTGGGACTGCGACATTGCGGCGGACAGATCGGACACTTTTGACACTTTTTTGGGACCATTGACATTTATGCAGCGATCTGAGCTAAAAATAGCCACTGAATACTGTATTAATGTCATTGGCAGGGAGGGGGTTAACACTAGGGGGCGATCAAGGGGTTAAATGTGTGTCCTAGGGAGTGATTCTAACTGTGCAGAGATGAGATTGCCTGGAGGAGGAGACCGATCATTGTTCATACTTAGTATGAACAATAGATCAGTCTCCTCACCCCTCACAGAACAGAGATCTGTCTGTTTACATTAACAGATCTCCGTTCTGTCTCTCTCAGGAGCGATCGCAGGTGCCCGGTGGACATCGGCTCGCCCCCTAGTGGTCTTAAAGTGGCTGACATATAGCTATGGCGATTTGCCCAGGAGAGCCAACCTGCCACAGTATAACTGCGGTGGCTGGTCCTTTAGTGGTTAAATACTCAAATAGCAACATGAAACAGCTAAAATGCCAATGTCATGAAAAGTCAGTTTCTGGCAAACATAGTAATAACTTGTGCATTCTGATTCAGATTTCACAAGCCGAAATTGAAGACCCCATTTTGCAGCTACCAGGGTTCAGCAATGAAATGGCAAGGAAATAAGGAAGTTAAATCACCTCACTACCACTATACATTTATGAATAGTGCTCTTTATATTTGGCATTGGGAGGAACAGCATCAGGTAATCATTGTGCCTGTTAATGGCTGTGTACTGGACAACTCGGTTCACAGATAGCGTTACCAAGCCAATCAAAGTAGTGTATTTAGATTTGTTGATCCCTCCCCTTCCTCTTACAAAGGAAAAAGAAGAGGAAACCGTAGCAATTTATGAACACAGAATGAATAAATGGGTCCACGGCAGATGATTTATAGTAAGGGATTTTTTTTTTCTTAACATTTTAACCCCATCCCCCTCTCCTATAGATCTGATCTTCAGCATGTCTCTCTATGTATCCTGCATAATAACTATATTAACCCTTCGCCCCCCGCTTCCCATTATCTTGCATTACATTATCCCCCTCATTTTCATCCTCCCACTGGTCATGATCTGTACATTACCCCTTCACCTTTCTCCTCCTGTGTATGATCTATACATCAATTTATGTAGCGCACCATTACCAGGTCCATCTTTAAACCACTTCAATACTAGCATGTTACTTAATTTCCAAATAATTGTGGCAAAAAAATTAGATCGCCTTTGGATGTCTACTTTCCAAAAAGGTCATTTTGGGGTGTTTTCATGCTGTCCTGCCATTAAGTGTAAGAGAAAAAAAAATGCTCAAAATGTTTTGGTCTTTTTATCTTTTTTATAGTTGGTTATAGGTGGTTAATAAATACCACCAATGAAGGATATGTTTATATATATATATATATATATATATATATATATATATATATATATATATATATATATATATATATATTTATATCACAGTACTGAAGACTGAAAAAATGTTCTGGTAATGAAGGAGGGCTACATGCAGATACAAAGTCATTAAAAAAATTGACAGCATAACCCATTGTTGTGCTTTGGTTAGCAGACCTGGTTATTGCATTGCCAGAATCTACTAATGGCAATGGGCACACAAAGCAGAGAAATCTATCATGTATATCTGTATAAGGACACTCACCAAGTGCCCAAAGACATTAGATGACAGTCTCCTGCGACAATCCAATGTCTACAGGACAGTGCATGACAGCCACAAAAGGGCTGACACAAGTAACTTCTATTTGGTCTGAGGGAATTTTTAAACTTTGGTTTTTAAAAGACTAAATGTAAAGAATGCAAAAATGGACCTTGTGTTTTAATTCTGTGCAGCATTTAATAAAAGGTTTACATTTTCCTTTTCAAAAAATTTTACTCAAGTCAAAACTGAAAACGAAACCACAGAACGTATGTGGGGAGACAGCCTTGCTGGCCAAGACTTCTGTTTTTCATCCATGCACAGTTGTAGTCACCCTGCTCCAGAGAAAAGCCTGTTGCAGGTAATCTATAGAAGTGAATACATAAAGTGTAGTGAATAAATGAAAGCCCATCACTTTACAGCTTTTAAAGGTAAAGGCCATGTTTCTCTTATATTGCACTTAGAATCTTGGGGGAGCCAAAACTAAAATTGACAGCAAAATGCATTAATTGTAAGCAGAGAAGGTCTAAAATAACACCTAGTACACACGATCAGAAAATTGGACAAAAAGTAGCACTTTCTAAGCAAATGTACGATAATCTGATAGTACACAGCTTTCAAGAGCCGATCACGACAGTCCATGCAAAGTTATCCAAAAGGACAACAAATTTTTTTCTAAATAGAATCAGAACAAACCATTTTCCTTTAATCAGTAAAGCATTCGTCTGAAAAATAGAAGACCAAGACCACGCATGTGCAGAAATGAAAGAATAAATTACATCACTTCCAAAGTTGTATTCTGTTGTTCTAGAATGTTCGTAATGTTAGTAACCTCTTCACTTTTTATATGATACTAGCATGCAAAAAAAAAAAAAAAAAAACAAACAAAAAAAAAAGGTTGATCATTCGTCCGATATTTTCATCACATGTAGGAGGCTTAAAGTGGTTGTATACCCTTATTTTTTATAATATTCCTATAATAAGGCTTACCTGTAGGTAAAATGAATATCTCCTAAATCTGTACGGTTTAGGAGATACTCACTTTGCATGCAGCCGATGACGTCAGTGGCGCATGCGCTGTGAATGCCCAGGTGAAGGTCCAGCAGAGGCTGCCGGACCTTGCCGGGGAAAAAAAAAAAAGACTCCTGTGCACATGCACGGGAGTAACGTCATCAAGGCTCCGGCCACTCACCGTTCCAGAGCCGCGATCCTGGAAGAAACGCCAAGGGCAAAATGTCAGCTCCCTCGGCGTGGACCGGGCTGTGACATGGGGACCTCGTTCTAAGGTAATTATTTCATAATGAGCTAGTATGTGGTGCATACTAGCTCACTATGCCTTTGCCTTTACACGTTTTTTTCTTTTCTTTTTCTTTTTTTGACATGTGCAGGTATACAACCGCTTTAACCATTCACTGAAAAGAAAACTGTATGCATCTGTATCTGTGCACCTTAACTTCCTATTATTTGTAGGCCAGAGAAGTATTAGGAGTTACTACTTCAGCAGGCAAGGACCAAAGACAATGATTTTATGTACTCTGTCAATGACTGTGGAATATGTTGGGCTATGTAAATATTAAAACAGACAAGGGTATCATCTTTTCAAAGAGCCAATACGGTTGCACAATGTATATGTTACTGGTCTCATAGAAATCACGAATCATCACCACATCAACAAAAGTCCTGGAACAGCACACAGGATAAAGTATGCCTATTCTACCAACATATTTGCTTGGACTTCTGATGGCTGAAGTTATCTTGGCTAAAGCGCTGTTGTTCTCTCAAGATAAGGCTGGTGTCAGCGGTGTTTGAACTGAAACATGCACATTCTGCCAATAAAACAGACAAGTCTATGCCCTTGTCTCAAGTTGTTCTCAGAACCAACTGTTCAAAGCTCCTATCTACCAACTGCCATCTCATCTCTCTTGGCCTCCTTGATGCACCTGTGCTCTTACATGTCACACTGGTTTGCTTTAAGAATAAAAAACATTGCTGGATGACATAAGCATCATTTCTGAATAACACAATGTATTACTGATATTATTAATGCATCTATTCAAGTGAAACAGAGGGCCTAAGAAACATATGTTAAAATGGAAACCATTTCATAAACTTTAAGATGTACTAAAGAATTACACAAGACATTATCTACCATTTTTCTTTTTTTAATGTTTTAGCCTCCTGGCAAGCTTGGAGAAAACGTCACCTAAAAAACAACTTCTGACAGACACACAATATTTTTTTAGCTAGCAAGTTTAAGAAAAATATATTTCAGCACCTAAGACAAATAAAGCGAAAATGGCATATGGCAAAATACCTTGCTGTAATTGTTGCATGTCCATTTTATAGTTTGTTTTGCCTGTTGAATAGCTGAAAGTGGTGACTGAGCAGACTTGTGTTTGTAACACCACCTAGGCTTTGAACACCACAAAACTGCTCAGACATGAAATGGTCACAAGTATTACTTTCCAGTAGATTTCACTTTTCTTTTTAAGCTACAGCTTGACATTTTGCAAAATCTCTGGAGACCAAACAGTGAAATCGAGTTACTGCAGGAGTGAACTGTAAATTCCATGGAACCATGTAATATATCTTAACACAGATGGACACAGTACATTAAAATAACTGTGGATGATAATAGAACAATACCATCTGTTTTGTCTGGGGAAGACAAAGCATATCAGCTACACTGTCAGTCATATCATATATCTTTAGTGTCATCATGTGGTAGGCGACAACTCTATATGTCAGGCCAAGTGTGCTCTTCTTTGGGGACTAATGAAAACAATACTAAGTAAACTCTGAAGATTTTTTTTTGGTTAAAATTAAAGGGCAGGTCAGTTAGCTTACTTAAAAAAGAAATAAATTCAAACTTGGGGATGAGTATGAACGTATATAGGATGCAAAAGATACACCATGTGCATCTGACTCAAAAATAAAAATCTTCTGTTAAAAGATACTCAGCAGCTATAATGACATGTACAAATACATCAGGCTTCATATGGGTTTCTGCAACAGAAACACAGTTCATACCATATAAAAGTCATGAGGTTGTTTGAATAGGAGCGTGTAAAATTAATCCAATCTCCTTGTGCCTATCTCTGCTGTGTAAAACCTCAATGATTATGGTTTCTAAATTATGCTCAAGGGCAAATTAAAATTTGCATGAGAGTTTTGCTTGATGAGCTGGATGTTGTAAAGACAACAGCATGCAGTGTAACTTTTAATTCTGAATATTTCCCCGAAGACTAGAGACTATCTGGATTATAGGAAAATGAACAACTTGGCAAGCTGCTTCCCATTGAACAATGTATCTTCCTAACTGACATTAATTAGAGCTCCCAGTGGCCTCCTAAACACCTGACAAATACAATAAATGTTGCATAGGCTA
>JBBGZY010000758.1:127500-135000 GCA_037952925.1 Lithobates clamitans | reverse complement strand
CACGTTTAAAATCATCCAAATAAAAAAATGTATATATATATATATATATATATATATATATATGTTTATTTTTTTATTTTTTTGTCGATTCACATTCAGACAGCATAAGCACTAGAAACAATACATGACTAATACTAAACACACTATATGCACAAAGCGTGTTTTTTTTTTTTGTTTTTTTTTTAACTAAAATAATGTATACAGTCTACATACTGCATTAATAAAATACCATTCAAGAATATAGCTTTATCATATGCCTATTAAACTACTACTTCCATATATATTTTTTAAAATATATCAAAATATACAAAAGTATAGAAAAGTTGTTAATCAAAATTTGTAAGAAAAAATTCCAAGGTAAATTATAATGCAAACACATATGTATTTGCATGTGTTTATCAACATACTATATTTATGAATGCACTTATAAACAAAAAAAAAATATATATATATATATATATATATATATATATATATATATATATATATATATATATATATACACACACACACACACATATATACACACAAACATAAATTTTACACATTATATATAAATATATATACACACACACACATATATATATATATATATATATATATATATATATATATATATATATACATATATGTATCATCCCTATACTTCAGGGAATATACCATACATACTTATGTCATTCTAGATATAAAAATGATCTTAATAAACACAAATCATTATTTAAACATATAATAAAGCAAAATATTTGCATTTTAAGCGAGATAATAAAACAACTAAAAAAAAGTACAGCTATTGTAGTTGTTTTGGAATGATTTAGTTCCTCAGTCAGTAAAATCAATAACAAATATAGGCTGTTTATTTTGTTATTTTAATTGATTTTTGATTTTATTTTTTATAAATTGCATACTGCACATTTAAAATAATATTGTTTATAAAGGTATAAACAACACAAAAATAAAAACAATTATAGCAATTTTGTTTAAAAGCTCTATTTCAAAAGTGGCAACACAGGAGAATCTGTGTTTTAAAAATAAGCTGCTCTCATTTCACCTTAACCAGGAGTTTGGAACAATTCATTTCACAGAGCCAAGTATGGTATCAAGTAACTAATGTGGCCCTCTGGTGGAAAGCTAAGTATCACATTTGACATTTCTGCACTGTGTTATGCTGTGCACTGGATGCTCAAAACATGCTTTATCTTAGGAAAAAACGTGTGAATATTCTAACAAGGCATAAAAACACCACTAAATACATGGGCTGTTTTGACAAAAAGGAGTCCAGCATAAATCTTAAAAGTCACAATAAAAGGAAACAACAAAACACAGGGATACTTCTGTACAACAATACTCACAAACAAACAAATAAAGCATGCCATAATAAAAACAAGCTAAACAAAGCAAAGGTAAGTTCATCAACAGTCCAGAAATACCTGCAGAGTGCAGATCAGCTGGGTGTTTGTAAGCAAAGCAAGAAGCAAAACACAAAACTTACCTGCTGTTGTTGCAGATGCAGCAGTTCTACTGTGCTTACTTCACTGCACATGTCACCACTTGATCTTCCATCTCTGCTGCCAGCATCTAATTGGCTGCTTAGAGTGCTCATTCCATTTTGATTCATTGAACTGTTGCTTATTGTCTCTGTTGCAGATTCCTGCATCATGACTTAATACCTAAAAGTGATTAAGAAGTATCAATTAACACACA
Organism: Lithobates clamitans; assembly: GCA_037952925.1. NCBI lineage: Eukaryota > Metazoa > Chordata > Amphibia > Anura > Ranidae > Lithobates > Lithobates clamitans. The sequence continues at coordinate 133,299 of JBBGZY010000758.1, read as the reverse complement.
CGTTACACCTTCACACTTCTATTATCAAGATGTCCCTCTCTCTGCCAATTACAAAGACAGCATCTTTAGAAGGAGGGGAAAAAAAAAAAACACACAGGCTGCTCAGTAATTTACCAGGAAATGCAATACAAATTCAGCTTTTATCCGGATACTAATCACTGAAATGATGGTGCCTATATGCTGCCTTTGTGTGCTTAGAGTTAACAGGCAAAACAGCATGCTTTGCATGCAGCATGGTTAAATAGCATATTTATGAATGGCTACATTTTAAAGTCTACCTATAAAATCAAGTCAAATGAAAGCTCGGCTGCACACACTTCACTATATTTCCTACTATCTAGCTTTGACAACCATAGATGGCTATACTGTCTTATTTAAAATATTCCCTATCTTGATTCTGTCAGAATTTTACAACACATCTTATGCAAGGCTTTGTTTAATGATGCACAGCTAATCATATAAAATTAAAATTTTGTACGAGTGTTACAAATCATATGGTATCAAGCGATGATAAATAGCCTAATGGGCTTCTCCCTTTCTTTTTTTTTTTTTTTTGGTGCCTAAATAAAACGTTGCCTCCGAGGCATTTTAAGAAAAAGCTCCTGCTGCAAAACACATCAGATATTGCCTATTTTTTTAATCAAACGGCTGATATTCATTTATTTTTCTGACATTTAAAACATTTAATACTGTCCTTCCTAGGAAGTAATTAAGCTTATGCATGAGCAGCAATCAAACTGCTCACTTGAAGATGACTTAAAACTCAATTTTAACATAGGCAAATAAATGAAAGATATAAAATTAATTTTCCAGGCATGTATTAGATATGAAAGCTAGAAATAAAATCTATCAAGAATATCACTAATGATTGTGCTAAAAACAGCATAAATTATGCATATTACCTTCTCTACAGTAATAAATGTTTTATCGTTTTCACTGCATAAATATACTGTACTTTCAGGGTAGCAATGAGATGTCCTGCCAAGATCAGTTGAAATCCTTGCGGTAAATAAAGAATCAAGTGCCCTTACAAACTCGACTTTCAAGGAACATTGTGCATGTGTTTTACGGAAAGGTCAATACGGTGCAAATGCCAGAGCACAATTTATAATATTCTAATGGTCTCCGGATATTGAGAAGTCTTTGTCATTAGGAGTGGAAGCCACACAAATCTTACCACACCATACACAATATGCAAATGATATTTGTCAAACTGCGGTTAGAATTAAGGGCCTCCAGTCAATTTTGGGTTACCTATGACACAATATAAAGAGAATAAAGTTCCAAAACATGGTTTCTAAGTGCTACGTCAAATTATTGGTGAAGAAAAATTACTCTGCCGCATGCCAAGCAATTCAAGAGCGATCAATACTAACTCTGCCTTATACACTCCATACAAAACTATTCTGGGCAGAAGATTTTTTTTTTTAAAAGGATAGGTTTAAATATTTTTTGAATGGCAATGTATTCTAAATACCCCAATAATGATGATTGTCGCTCAGTTCCAGGTCACCCGTAAAAAAGTGTTAACTGAGGAGGACTCAATGATATAACTAGAGTATACAGTCACTAACTTGATGTGTTTATGGACAAACAGACCTTGTTAAACATCCTATTAAACATTAACTAAGAAAAATATTACAAATGGAAAATGTGAAGCACACAATAAATTTTGCAAGACAAAAAAAAAAAAAAAAAACGCAGAAAGCTAGTACTCTTTTCTGAGATTAGGCGGTTAATAAGTATTCAAATTAGGCATAAATTTTACATGCACAATGTTTAAAATATTCAGTAAAATGTGTCTGATTTCGCTCTCTAGATGTTAGGAAATTCTAATGTATTTCTGAGCCAAACAAAGAAGATACATCTAGATTTTTTTTTTACACATTCTTTTCAAGAAAGAGCAAAGAGGCCAGATAATGAAAATGTGCGCAACTTTGTCAGTTGTATCAGAGCACGCCAAAATTTAAGCCTGGCAGTTGCACTTTTTCTAAGCTCAAGTCAAGAAAGAAGCAAAACATTCTAACACTTTACACACAGCCTTATTTACAGATGAAAACATCAGCTTGTTATGTTTGTAAAAATGTGCATTAGCGGGACGTTTGTGAAGTGCAGAGATTCTTTGGAAGAGAAGGCAAACAAGGCAGTTGCTAAGCAAATTAAAATGTTAAGTTGACAAGGAGTTTATGGTCTGTGGTTTGTGGATCCTTGTTAAGAGCTTACAGCATATTTTAAGTGCTGCTTTCTACTGGATATTTCAGGGGAATATTCCAAAATCCTGCACAAGCAGTCAGTAGGGATTGACCCCCACCTGCCAACGAACAGAAATGCATAAACCAATAAAAAAGCACACTAAGGCAATAACAACAAATAGTATCAGGTACTAGTTCTTTCACTAGGTAATCAAGCTAAAAACCTGACTTTCCTTTAAAACAGTCAGTTATTAAAATGCAGTTATTTTCTGCATAGTGCAATTTTAAACAGCCCGCTGTAATTAATTGCAGTTATTTCCTGGATATTGCAACTTTAAATCAGCCAAATATTGTTAAATGTATTACAACTTTAGACATTTGTATGCGTTTCTTCGTACATCTAGGGAAATCGGCGACAGCGCTATTCAAATTAAAGATCACACCGCGATACATAAAAGGTTAGTGAAAGTGCACAAAAATACTAGCAAGGTAACTGTTATGAGTTCTAGGTTGATTACATTATTAGGGGGCGGTGCTTTTGCCTGAGAGTGTAATGAACACTGTCATGTTTGGGCAGGTGTCCCGTTATGTATCCATTCCTCAGAATGTGGAAGTGTCAGATATAACAAGAGAGAGGGAGTGCTATTGGAAGTATGCGATCTTAATCTCTGTTTTAGCATCACAGTGGCCAGACCACTGGATGGAAATCCACTAAGGAGGGATACAAGATGGGGATAGAGAAGAGAATCTCATATCTTCAATAGAGCAGCTGCTTTAAAGGAGTTAAAACAAACCTACTCAAACATTGCACAACCCTTATCTGTTGATCAGCTTTGTGGCCCTTAATTTTTTCTTCTTTTTTTAGTCTACTGGTGTAGCACACAGCATTTCATCTCCAGACGTGTACCCACTCTATAAGAGGAAATAATTCAGCAAGTTTCCTTTCCTCACCAAGTGGCATTATAGATACTTACTCTCTACATCACTTCCCTCTTGAAACATTAAACTGACACTGGAAGTGACTGCACAAGATTGCATTTTCTCTTCCTAAACAACCTGAATTGAAAGGTTACTTAGTGTAACAATATTTACTTGCAGAATTGCGTTGTTACCAAGGGTATAATGGATGGTGGCTATGCAGGTTTACGCAAGAATGAGTGAAGCATGAGGCGTTAGCCATGTGTTTGACATGTTTCAAATTGCTATAATCCAGCATTAAACACACCCAGCAATTCAAGCCATTTCTTGCAGCCATAATCTTGAATAAAGCATGCACAACCACTTATTATATAAATTAGTATACGACTCCCTGTTATAGTCACAACAGTGCTTTTGTGTTTATTTTTCATCAAGATGTGGCTTTCTTATTTGTACAAATAGCAGGATAGAAAGACATAGCTCAATTAGACCTGTTCACTTTATGACAGGGTAGCATTGAGCTTTAGATTCGTTTGTTTTGTTTTTTCTCACCAAAATATGGATCGTTTGGGTGTTAAATTCCTCAGTGCCAAGTATATCATTTTTTTTTCAAATGATCACAGGCTTCCACCTACATTCTCTATCCTGCTATGTTTCCACTGTAATGTAATACACAGAAGAGGTATATACAGCCAAGGACAAAATGGCAAGTTACCTAAACAAAAGGAAGTAGTGTTGAGGCATTCCACGCATTCCTACTATTTAGTGTAACAAGTTTTTTTGATCTGGGGAAGTGTGCTGACATTTTTAAATGTCCAGCTTCTCAAACGTTCAGGAGATGTGTATTTATGAAACTTAATAAACACAGTGGGACTGCTTTCCACAGAATGAGACCATTCTTGTTGCATTAGGCAAAAAGAGCAGGTACAGGAAAAGAAACACTAAAGGTATTATACTGCACCACTCACAGGCTAAAACCACAATAACTTAAAACATAAGGTAATGGGCCTGTAACCAAAAAAAAAAAAAACACACTACATCAATGCCAGGGCAGCAGGATGCTGGTTTGATGTTATAACCTGTAAACTGGAGTAACAAAGTAACAATATTAAATCAAAGAAAGAAAACAAAACTTCTGCAAAAGTCACACAAAGTACGGCTGACACTTCCAACAGGAACACTACATTGCTCCACCATAAACAATCGAATACAGTTCTTGTCCTCAGAGAACATATCACACAGACAACACATAAACAGGGTTATAGATGAGAAAACGCGTGGAAATAAAAAAAAGAAAAAAACACAGGAACGCACGTAATCAGAAACATCAAGAGAAAAGGACTGACATGGTGTATAACTGTATACTGTCGTGTCCTTCACAGTAATATAAGAATATTCACTTTCCATGGGTAAGGTACATCTAAAGTTTGGAAGAAGACGCATTCTACAGGCACTATTATAGGGAGAAACCTGTTTATTAAATATGACAAAGGCAGGTTGAGGTGTATTCTGAGATGTTTTCTAAACATTCCTCCTTTATCAAAAAAGATATTGCAGCAGACATATTTCGAGATGAAGCCAATGTTTACTGAAAGTAATAACTGCTTCGTGCGCTGAATCAGTTTAACTCTTTGGCTGCCGAATGGGCCCGCGACTAAGCGAGGAGGTAGCATTTTGCAGGCCGATAAAGCAGCCTGCAAGGGCAGGTGAGAAAGGACAGCTCTGTCAATATTTTTTAAATGTTGTGGCAGATCTGGATTATAGTTAACTAATACTCTGCTATAACAAAAGATAAAAAAAAAAACAAGATCCTTATAGTACCAGAGCCGTTCAAAAAAAAAAAAAATACAGATAAAGGTTTGACTGTCACAAGGAACTGCCATTTACCTTTATGAATCATGTGAAAAGAATTAATGAATGTGTCCTTAATAATCCATTTCACTTTAATATTCTCCCTGCTTGTAAACTGCTGACACAGCAGAGCTAATTCTACAGGCAAAATATTTTAATATAAGCTTTTCAATCTATCCCACCCCGTTCAGGTAAAAAAAAAATAATAATACAGGCCATTTCTCACCACTATATTTTTTTCGAGGGCTGCCTGGTGTCATTTAAATCCAATTGTAGGGACCTAGTTCTAAAACCCTTTTTATGCAGTTTTGTGAATATATATTTTAATTGCCTTGTGAATTAATCCCTGTGAAAAATACTGCAATCACGCACAACCCATATGCATATTTTATCTCCTAGCTGTTTACCTTCCTCTATTCAGTGTCCTTTAATTTCAATATTATGAATAGTGGAAGTCCAAAACGGAATACGCTGAGTGAGTTTCCTTGGGGAATTTCCGAGCAGTGAAAAGAAAAGCTAGTTCTGTACAGTGTGTGATGACCTGTTAATCTGTCTGAAAGCAGTCATCTTTACCAAAAGCATTTGATGTGAATATCAATTATCAGGTTTGTAAAATACACTCACTATGTGTAGAATGGGACTTGTAAGCTCTAGCACAAGGTCATACACACAGCAAAAAAAAAAAAAGAAAAAAAAAAACTTCCAGCTACCTTAACACATACAATATTTGTATAAAGTATTTGAATAATGGGTATGTAGACTTACAATTAAAAGAAAGCTTTGAGAGTTCTCCTAAATACACTTCATTTGAAGGTGATTACTCTAGGCCCTGTTCAGC